>JANKOE010000206.1:80481079-80504934 GCA_026284465.1 Erythroxylum citrifolium | reverse complement strand
GTGGTTACAACCAATAAGAATAAGAAAGAACATGCAAAGATGATCGTTACCAAGAACAGAGGAGCAATGTAATAGTCACCTTTTAGGTACTCAAATGATCTCGTCACTTTTTGACAGTAATCAAACACGATATCCACTGCAGTTGATTGTATGCATAAGAATACAAAAACTAGAAGCTTTTAGAAAATAGTAAAGGAGCAGACGTAGTAATTTGAACAAGAAAATGACAAATTATAGTCTCGTCCAAGGAAGTTGCCAGTGAAAAGAGGATCGATGATGCCATCCCTAGCTCCGACGGATAGTTTGTCTAGTTTCCTCAGAGTTGGGAGGTTGACGAAAAGCCCGATGTTGGCCTAAACTCCAAGAGGGCATTAATTCCACAATCTTATCAGCGACTCAAAGAAGGCAATCCGTTTCTCTTCTCCACATTAATTTCTTCTCAGAAGGCAATGGCTCTAATCTTTGGAATTGCCCAACACAGTAGCTATACTGTTGCATACTAAACCCTCAACACTCGATGGTTATCAGAGGGTCTTACACAGAAGGCAATCTAGAGGAAAAATAGGTTAAGAGGATACCACATCAGTTGGTGAAAGAATTTGAGATGGCCAAAGCTGTGAAAACCCCTTTTCCTGAACTTGACATATCCTCACCAAGCAACGGTCCTGCAACTCTTTGTTTCATCATATTAAGATCTAGAGAAGATTTTCTAATCCATTAGTAAAATATTGAACTTTCCTTTCTCATAATTTTGGAAAATAAACAGTTAAGAGCTAACCGGACTCGATTACTTACTCAAACCTGTCATTTTTTTTCGTCTTCTTCTTCTTCTTCTCATATTCATCTCCAAAACTTGAGCTAACAGAAAGATGACGTCCAGATCTGGAGAAGATAGAAAAAAGAGAGCTGATTTTGGTGCGATTGAGGCATCTGAGAAGAGAGAAGAGAGAAAGGTGCGATGGAGGCATCTGAGAAGAGAGAAAATTTTCCTGTAAAGTGTTTAGTTTACAGGAAAATTTCTTGTCCGAGACATTCATCGAGACAAAGGAAGTTTGGCTAGTGTTTATGGACCCATTTAAACTTTGCCTCGGTAATAAACTGTGTCTCGTGGTTAGCTCTATAAACTTGGTAAGAGAAATTGTTCGAGCCCAAGACAAAATCTTTGCGAACCACAACCCATCTCGCACTGCTATAATCATAAATTTATCACTACCATTTATAACTTAAAGTTGTTTTCCAATCACAAAATACACAAATAAATGAAAGTAATTAAATACCTAAATTAACTTTCATCCAATATACAAAAAAACACATGACAGTAGTTGCAAAAATACCTCCACCAAAGGACACGATGATAATGGCCGGAGAAGACAACTCCGACGAGTAGAAAAGGAGTCCACAACGAAGAAATCGGAGAGAAGAAAATCGAAAAGGAGACGCAGGAAGAAGGAAGAAGAAAACATAGAGGGGGAAATGTCGAGTGAGCTGATATTTAAAAAGAATTTACCGATGAAAATTTCCGTTGGTAAACTCAAAATTTTTTTAACCCGCCAATAATTCCCGCCTTTGTACCGACGAAACGAATATGTCCGTTGCTAATTCCATTAACCTACTGAATTTACCAAAGGAAATTTTCGTCGGTAAACTCAAAATTTTTTTAACCCGCCAATAATTTCCGCCTTTGTACCGACAGAACGAATATGTCCGTCACTAATTCCATTAACCTACTGAATTTACCGACGACATTTTCCGTCGATAAACTCAAATTCTCCAAATTTAGCGATGGTATATAGTCTGTCACTAATTTCCGTTGCAAATTTTTTCGGGACGAACTCCCTCCAAATTTAGCGACGGTATATTTTTTTCCGTTGGTAATTGTTTGTCGCTAACTTGTATTGATTACCGACGGCTCTATTTTTTCGTCGCTAATGTCCTTTGCAATTGTTCCCGCGATGAATTCCCTCCAATTTTAGCGACGAGTATTAGTACCGTCGCTAAATTAATCAATTTTAGCGACGGAAAGCATATTGTCGTCGCTAATTTTCAACAGTATATTTTCCGTCGCTAAATTTCCATTGCTAATCCACTTTTTTCTTGTAGTGCCATAATTAGAACACAATCACAAACTCACCATTATCTCCACAGTGAAAATATAATAATTGAGAGAGTGTTATCTAGGTCACTCACCAATAGCTTCCGAGCTAATGCCTGAAAGTCTTGCCAACGTCGGTGGGGTGACGTTCCAAAAGCGCCTCTATAACAGTCACAATATACACACATTACCAAAAGTACAATCAGAAGTGTTGAATAATGCACATGTAGCGATTAAAAAATGTGTACAATGCAAGTTCATGACATTCCTGGCATTCTTTCAAAATTTTCATCACAAAAATTCCGTCTAAAAAAAATTAGAAATCAAAAGATACCAAAATTTCTCAATTCGGATCTCTATAGGTCCAAATATTGCTAAAATAATGAAGTAGGTGCAGAAAATAACCAATTCATATTCTTTTAATCGATCCACTCACTTTGATTTAATCCATATTTTTCAAATTGATCTAAAAAATTCACTAATTCCCATGGAGAGGTAGACAGATGTCTTACGAATCCGACGCCTAAAAAATCAAGTCAATCGGAGGTCGGACGGAAAAGTTATAAGCAAAATAGTGGAGAGAGGTCAGTTCAGGAAAAATACATGTCCTAGTCGACTAGTTGGAGGCTGCTAGTCGACTAAGTCAACTACAGTGCCGACTGGAAAACTCTAGTCTTTCTTTTTCTGACGTTCCAACTTCCACAAGCCATAAAGTCATTTTTGGTACCGGAAATCAAATCAGTCCGTCACTTAGCAATTTTTCGGTCCGAAAATTTTTTCCGAAATTTTCCAAAAAAATTTCTAAAATTTCCCAAAAATGTAAAACACATACAAATCCACTCCAATTAGATTTTCAAGCACAAAAACCACATTTTCCACGACAAAATCACATTTAGGCACGTATACCGAAAAATATCATGAATGGATGCACAGTTATTTTCATGTGCAAATACAAAAATTCCCATTCACATATATAAAGGCCATATTATACATGAACATGCCGAGACTAGTTTACACACTCATAACCGGTCCCAAATTACTATGTTACCCTTTCCATCGGTAATGGGATGTGACATCTTTACTTTGTTTTGAAACGATACGACGGGTAATCCCCTATGATGTCCAACTCTTTTGTATACTTTTATCTTATATTTATTAATTCAATTTCCCTTTTTTCAAAAAAATTACACTTAATTAACAAGATTAAATTGTTCAAACCCAATATATAATTAAACTTTAAAGTTTGATCACGTGGGATTTTCAACAAAAGTATCCCAATATCAATTAATCAAATTATGAAAATAGTTTCAATTCACATATGTTAATTATTAAAAACGTAAATAAATCAATTATATACTCTAAAAAGCTGAATTGATATATACTACATGTTATTCATACAAAACACACCTTAAATCCCTTCTTTAACGTAGAAATTAACTTAATGCTCTACTCAAATCACTACCTTTGTTATTGAATCTCACTAAAATATGCCTTCCTAAGATTATTTTTTGAAAATGAATATGGTATTATCAATATATAAAAATACTACAACATTACAATGAGTTCAAGGCTAACGTTGTATAGACTAATATATTAAAAAGAGAACTAGCCATTGATCAGTGTAAGAAAATCCACTCTACAAATTCCATTTATGTTTCGTATATGGGGATAGATGGAGTTGTAGATTTTTAGCAATTAAGGCAGCTCTAATGTAGTTAATGATATTATCTCTAAGCTGATATTTATCCTCTTCAAGGTTAGTAAATCTACGAGAGATTCTTTCCTTCGAAAGGGAGTAGATGGTAGTGATAAAAGCAGCTTTATAAAGAATCGCATTAGACATACCCTTTTTAGACTAGCAGATTGCCCAAGCCAACAACTACTCCTAAGTATAAGGATACTCGTTATTTAGAATTATGTGCAAAATTCTGCTCTAGATAACTTTTGAGTATTTACAGAGAAAAAAGAGATGATCTCCATCATCGGCTTCCATTTTACATAAAATGCAAGTTGTATCCATAGTGTCGTGTCATTAACTCTTAGTGCTAATTCTGTTCTTAATTCCAAGCTAAGAGATAAATGAGGCTTTGGGTAGAATGGAATTTTTCCATAAAAGAGAAAACCAAGGTACTTCAAGTAATCCCCTTGCAAAATTATGTTGGCAAGATTTATTGGAAAACTTACCACTCGAATCTGGCGACCAAATGATAGAGTCATCCATCTGCTCATTATCTATATGAGGGAAATATTGAACCAAAGTATCGAAGCCTCGAAAATTCCCTCTTCATTGACTACTGAAGATCAAAGATGAGATCTTAATATTAAGAGGAATTATGTTTCTGATGTGTTGAGCAAGAGGGTTGAGAATGAGTGGACTCATGTCCATCGATTTGTTATACCAAAGCCTAGTTCTTTCTCCATTACCAATCCTGTGCTTAATACAACGATAAACAAAGTCTCTTAACTTCATCATCTGGATAAGAATCCAAGAAAACTCCCTAGTACAAGGAGTATTCCAAAAATTCACATTTTTAAGGTGGTACTCATGCATCCATGTTACCCAAAGAGCATTATGGTCAATGTATAGGCACCAGAGCCGTTTGCACATTATAACCTTTTGTATGGTTGAGATAGAAATGATCCCAAGACCCCCAAGTTTCTTCGGAATTGTCACTTCACTCCATTTTATTTGAGCATTCTTTGATTGTTCAGCTCTACCTGACCATAAAAATGCCTTAGTGATTATGTCAACCTCTTTAAGGACTTTACTTGGCAATGCAATGTGAACAGTGGCGAAGTCAGAAATTTGTTTCAGGGAGTGCAAAATTTTTTCAGGGGGGGCATTTGCACACACTATACTCTCTATCCTTGCAGTTGATTACCCAGTGGAAAAAGGTCGCTTGTTACTTATCAAATTAAAAAAAAATTTGAGGGTGGGCATTTGCCCACCCTCCACACACTGTAGCTTCGCTACTGACCGTCGGTAAATTTACCGAAGGAGAAGATTTTTCTATCAGAAAATTATCAACGAATTTGGTTATTCCTTCAGTAATTACCTACGATTATTTTTTCAGTTAGTAAATCCAATATATTTTACCAACAAACTTTTTTTCCGTCGGTAAATTTGCTAAAAATTATTTTTTTAAAATTTACCTATAAAGTGTTCAGTTTCCCTAAAAGCCACCATGGAGAGAACTTTGCTAAATTTCTTAGTACCAATTGCAACACTTATTATATTCTTGTTCTTGTGGAAAGTTAAGAAAATAAAGAAGGATGCGGCTCCACTGCCACCAGGTCCTCGAGGATTGTCAATAGTTGGATACTTTCTATTTCTTGGCCAAGACATTCATCAATATTTCACAGAATTGACTAGTGTCTATGGACCTATCTACAAGCTTTGCCTTGGTAATAAACTATGTCCCATGATTAGCTCCCCGAACTTGGTCAGAGAAGTTGTTCGAGGCCAAGACAAAATCTTTGCGAATCGCAACTCACCTTTCACTGCTAAAATCAGCTCTTTGGGTGCAAATGACATACCTTGGAACCCTTATGGTTCTAAATAGAGAAAAATGCGCAAGGTCTTTGTTCACGAAATTTTAAGTAACAAAAACATTATGGCACGAGAAAACAAGAGATTAAGAAGACTATAAGGCATGTGTATGGTAAGATTGGACAACCTATAGATATAGGCCAATTGGCTTTTATGACAAGCATGAATGCCCTCATAAGCATTTTGTGGGGACGTACGTTAAAAGGAGAGGAAGATTTTAAAGCTGCAATAGAGTTTAGAAATTTATGCTTGGAGATGATGGTGCTGATGGAGAAACCAAATATTTCTTATTATATTCCTATGCTTGCAAGGTTAGACTTACAAGGCTTGGAAAGAAAGGCAAAGAAAATCCCTATTGGAGTTGAAATTTTCCTTAATTCTATAATATGCACGTCTTGTACTTTGCTTTTAGCGTTAACCCACTTCCTCTACTCTTGTCCTTCGGCTTTATTCCTAGGGCTAGTTGAAGGACTTCTCCTTACACAGCTTTGAAGCTTTTTGACCTCATAGTCAAGCTGTTTTGTATCTCTAAGCAGACTTTCATACTAAACTGCCTAAGATGTCTCATAAATAATTATCCATTTTATACTATAATCATATTATAATATAATCTAAGCTTATCATATTATACTATAATCTAAGCATAATGCATTACAAAAATATAATTATAAGTTATATCATATTTCAAGTAAAAGAATTGAAATTATGAAATTCATACTATAAATGAATTGGAAATAAAGAATTGAAATCATTTTTCAAAGAACATTTCATCAAATATCTTACATGCATTAGAAATTTATCCCAACATCACAACTAAAATCACGTCTTATCCCTTCTATCACTAACATTTATATCTTAAAGTTATTTTCCAATAAAAAAATATACAAATAAATAAAAGTAATCAAATACCTAAATTAACTTTCATCCAATATACGAAAAAACACATGACAGTAGTTGCAAAAATACCTCCACCGAAGGACACAATGACAGTGGTCGGAGAAGACAACGTCGACAAGCAGACAAGGAGTCTACAACAGAGAAACCGGAGAGAAGAAAACCGAAGAGGAGATGCAGGAAGAAGGAAAAAGAAGACGTAAAGGGGGGGAGATGTCAGGTGTGTTTAAATTTAAAAAGAATTTACCGGAATTTACCGACGGAAATTTCCATAAGTAAACTCAAAAAAAATTTATTCTGCCAATAATTCTCGCCTTTTTACCAACGAATATCTTATACCGTCGCTAAATCCTTTACCGATGGGAATCCTATACCGTCGCTAAAGTTCATCGCAAAATTTTCCAGGATGATTTCTCTCCATATTTAGCGACGGATATTAGTACCGCCGCTAAACGAAAATTTTCCAGTCAATTTTACCGACGAAAATGAATTAATTTTTCATCGCTAATTCTTGCTTTTCTTGTAGTGTTTGTATCACAAGTGTGACATTCAAGTGTTTATTTTTTGTTTATTAGTTTAATTTTAATTTTTTTAAAAATTAATAGTAGCATAATTAAAATTTAATTTAATTTTTATTAACTAATAGTAGTATAATCAAAATTAAAATGATAAAAAGTAAAAATAAACAATCACAAGCGTGACTTTATGAGCGACTAGCTTAAAATTTAAACAAAAACAATGTCATTTTTAACTGGATAGAGTTAGATAGAATAACGTTAGACAAAAGATCTAGACTCGTGCTGGACGTACAAGTCTCTTAATTTTTATCCAATAATGTAAATTTAAAGAATTTTGGATATATGACTTGTTTTTGTTTGCCAACCTATTTCTTTTTTGGATTACATTTTATTTTGTATTATTATGATATGAGCTTTTTCTTTTGAATTATTAAATTCTGAGCCATATCAATCGCATCATTTTAAATTTAACTAAAGAGATTAAATATACTTAATAAATTTGATTGGTTTAAATTGCATATTGCCTGGTAATTACCTAGTTGAATATACTTATGTATTTTGAGACAGGACATAAGTACATTAGTTTAATTGTTATTTTAACCTTATTAATAAATATTATATGATAATTACATTTTCTTATAAGTGATCTATAAAATTCTAGTGTTTGTTATCTTGATTTCTTTTAGCTATTTAATAACCTTACTTTAGTTAGTTTCATAATTTAATCATGTTTCGTTAAATCTTGTTTCCTTTATTTTCTTTGTTTGGCTAGGATTGATAAGTATCTGCATAATTTAGCTTACAAAATCAAATATTTTTATTATAAGGAAAAACATAATGTGTATTAATATTTTTATATTTTATTAATGTTCTGCCTTAATAGAACAATAATTAATAATAATTTAGAGTTAATACATAAACATGATATAAATATCGCCTCTTATGAGTAATGAGTTGATGGAATAGGGAGTATAGGATCAAAAGGTCCGGTGTTTAAATCCTCCTATATGCGCTATCTCCATCAAGCCTGTCGTATAAGGCTTTGCGCTCTCTCTCTCTCTATGTATATATATATATAAACCAACGCTTTAGTGAAAGGAGGGGTTTGAGTGCGATTGGCTACGTGTTCTGTACTATGGCAAAAGGCAAAAACCCTAAGCTTATCTACACGATGTAACCGTACGTAAAAAGAAAGCGGTAGTTTGGAGAAACAGACATGTATGATTCACAAAATTACGGTACTTGTTTGAATGTTTGTGGATGGTAGGGTATGGAGAGGGAATCGCATTTAATGTGCTGTAGGACCGATCACAAGTTGTGTCTTGTTCCCGCTACACCCGCTAGCTGCCTTCTCCTTCACTATCGTTCTATCTCTATCCTTTGCTCTGTTGTCTTTCATTCAATTTTTCAGCTTTTGTTGAAACTTCACTTTCGTTTATTAACTTTCTCTCATGGATATGAGCTTTCAAAATCAATAGACTAAGAATTCAAAGGTTTGCGTTAGGGAATTGTTCTTGCGAAACCAAATTTCTCCAGGTGGTCCATCGATTTCAACTTGCATGCTTACTGGAAGGATATAAATATATCCACGCGTACAATATTTATACGGTGGAGCATAGATATCTGCATGACACTGATATAATTATCACTCTAGTCTCTAGTTAATGTCCATTCCCAGATCAATTAAATTATTAGAGCCTGAAAGCTTTTCTTGTTTTCTTATACATTTTCTGATTGATTCTATCTGGATGCGTCATGTTCAATGTAGTTAAAACAGCCGAGTTCTTAATGGTCAATCATAAATATTGAGATTCTGATTTCGTTGGATCTATGTCTATTATCTTACGCGCATACCCTTTTGCGCTTGTTCTCTAATAAGGAGAATACTGTAAGTAGAAGAAATAGCTAATAGTGAACCTGATACGCCCTCCTTAGCTTCTCCAAATCCACTTTGTAATTAATTGATAAAATCAAGTTAAATTCTCTAATTCTCAATATCTCTATCTGTATGATCTGTTAAGCAATGATGAAGAAAGGGTCTTCCGAATTCTGCAGATCATCTATAGACATAATATAACCCTTACAACCTAGATTTCTCCGAATATTTTCTGCAAGTTGCATCAACCGATAACTTTCCTAAAAACTTTGTCCCATACCCAGCTCTAAGTTTCTACAGAACTCCAAGTCCAGAATTTTCAGGACCAACACAATATGTAGGCATGCAGGTATGCTTATTCTAAACATAGAAAGCAAAACAATCTAATCAATATCCCAAGAATAAAAAATATTGAAGGGATCATGAATACATATTAGGATAAGAGAAGAATAGAGATTAATTAGGTAGGATAGATATGAAAAGTGTAAGGGATGGGAATACGTACCAAGAATGGTGGAAGGGAAGAGAGAGAGGTGTAAAAGGAGATATTGACGCGGCTCAATCAAAATTACATGGCTAACATGTCATATCCCTAACCATGTCTTTGGATTGAGGCACGTCAATACCTTCATCACTTTTTGCTCACTCTCTTATGATTACCCCATCACTGAAATTCAGTTAATTTTGCTTCATCTTCTCGTATCTTTCTAATCATAGGCTTCATAGCTATCAACTCTTATAGATAGAGAGAGGCTTGAAGAATTTTATAACGAGATGATGAGCAAGTTTTCTGATATCATCTGGCCAAAACTTTTGATAAGCGGCGAACCCCCAAACCCTTTGTCTCTCTTCATGGTCTTAGTCTTAAGAATTTTTACACTGTCTTCATCGTCAATTGCTGCTTGAACGGAAGCAAGCAAACCAGATAAAACCCACAAGAAAACTAGTTTTTCTATGACCTGGTACCGACGTAAGCCAAAACTAATTTTTCTATGACCTGATACCTACGTAAGCCATTTTCTTGTTTCATACCACGTCGCACTCGTTTCCCTTTCCAATTTTGACTCTTGCGGCTGTGAACAGCAGGTTTCCAATCATCAAGAATTTTACACTTTTTCTTCTATAAATCCTAACTACTTCATCGGATAAAGGGTATCCAGTTATCTTGTCAATCTTCATGTCTTGCAAGTAGTAGTTGATACTTAGTTCAGCTTCTCACTCTCACTTTCTTATGTTCATGAGTTATAATATAATCTGTCCGTGAGTTCATACAAGATTATTTCATCCACCTAGTTGAGTTAATTAAAATTCTAGTTCGTTTAAGATTTTTTAGCTGATTCCGTAAATTTGTAAGGCTGCCATTGTTTCCCTTTTCACATATGTGGCAACGAAGTTGACTAGAAGATGGAGGCTGGGGGATGCTCGAGGGGGAAAACTCCAGAATTTGTTTTTCTTCTGAAATGGTAGGTGGAGACGGAGTCCCAGTTTTAGTAATTACATAGTGTTTTATGTAAAAACAAAATTAACAGATAATGCCTTCATTTCCTCAGTTTTATAGATTTGAACATAGACAGACACACACATATATGTAATAGTCTCAGTGCGTCAACCACACAAACAAGACGTTGAAAAGGTTTTCTGCAGTTAGGTGGATATTAGGTACAAAGCCAAGTTTTCAAATATTAGGTGCAACGCCAAGTTTTCTGTTATTCAAGGCTGCGTTGCTAATTATTGGTAATGCCTCACCGAATGATTTTACCTAAAAGTTAGAGAAGCTTGATCAGACAAAAAGCCAAAATTGGTGAAAAGAGCTTCTTTGACAATATCTAAATGATATAAAAAGGGGAAACGGGTAACGTGGTCGCAACCATTTTTGTCCGTTAGCCTGTGTGTGCCACGTTTTGTTAGATTGTTTGTCCTTTTTGGTGGTTAAAGAAGCTAGGAAATTACAAGATTTTAAAGTCATTCATTCTACATCTTTTGGATATATAGCAATCTTATTAATATTAATATTGGACACCGATTTGGATACATTTTTAAAATTATAAAAATGACTTTTAAATTTTTATAAAACTACGAAACAGTCGTCCAATATATTATGTTATATAATTTTTTAATTTATTTTAATTGTATCTTAAGAAATATCATAATAATATAATTTGACATAACAAATATTTATTATTATTATTATTATTATTATTATTATTATTATCACATATTTTTATAAATTAAAATGAAAAATCGTTTAACTCTTGTGTAGATATAAAATTAATAATAATACAAAGTGAAAATATGTATTTATAATAAGGGAATTTAAACTGAAATGCTATCTTGTTATATTTTAAATTTTAGTATAATATTATTCACATTTATATATTAAAAAGTATATATATATTATCAATATGACATATATCAATTTTAAAAAATTATTAAATGTAATTGTATTAAACTAATATATTTAATTATGTAATCTACAATCAATTTGTATAAGTCTAATGACATAAAAATTTTATTTTATACATTCTTATTTATAACTTTATTATTTACTAAATAAAGTATAGATAATTTTATCATATTCCTTTTTATGTGTAAGTAATTATTATTTTATATTGGAGAAATTTTAAGGTTTTTTAATTTAGTCCTAAATTTTTTTAAATATATAATTTAGACCAGTATTCTGGTTACTAGTTGATACTAGCTAGTACCAATCGAAAGAGTCAGTATCAACTGGTACCAAAGTCCGTTACGTAACTTTCTTGTTCGATGCTAATTTTTTATTGATGCCTACCGATTGGTATGTTACAGTATTCTAATCGATGATATATAAAGATGTTTTGCATGTGAATATAAATTTAGAAATATAAAATTTTTGGATTTTAAAAGAATATGTAAAGAAGAAACAAAAAAAAGAACAAGAGAGAGGATAAGAGAGCTAACCTGGCTAGTAAAGCAACATTATTCTTCCATTTTCTATTTATAATGATACCAATATGTGTCTCTAAATAATCTAAATTTTATATTTGTTTAATTTAATCTCGAACTTAAAATAACAATTTCAGTTAAACTTCAATGTATTAAATAAAAAGATGAAGTTGATTTTAAGTAATTGGGCGAATGTGAAATTGAAGAATTTGATGAATGTGTTAGGAAACAAACCTATCCAACATAAGTAAAGAGTTCTAGTCCTATTGTGAGCCTAAATAAGTTTGGTGACTTCAAACATATATTGCATAAAATTTTAGGTAATTTTAACTTAGGCAATATCATAACTGATAGGCATGTCACTATGATACTTATGTTAGGTACCCTTCCACTTAACTTAGGTGAGAGGTATTATATTAAGAGTGTTATTCTTCTTATAAAACACCCATCACCAAATGGTTTACACTAGCATCTTAGAGTTAATAGTAAGAAGGTTAGAGATTGAAGTTTTTTTTTTGGGTAAAAATGATGGTAGGAAACTAGGAATCATGACAGACAATTTAGATCACCACAACTGGATATCACAAAATTGGTTAAGGTCACAACTCTTAAATTTGATGGTAGTATGGACGATAATGCATTTTCTAATTGTTTAATTTCTATTAAGAAGTATTTTGATTGGTACGACACGATTGATAGTGACTGTATTCAATTTGCTAAAATGAAGTTAACCATATACGCTAAAATGTACTGCCAAATTTTGCTTCAATATATAGCTTATTCATGTGCATTATCTGTAACTTAGGAGCCATGAATTTCACTATGAAGATCAATTTGTTATGTGTGTTTATTTTATCAATAATCTCATGTGAGGATGTTTAAAAAGTAGTTAAATTACATGTATCAAACTCACTAGAAGATACCTAGCAAAGAAAATATTAGGAATTGAGAAATTCAATAAGTTTATACATATGATTGCACAATTCAATATAAACTATTGTCCCTAATCCTGTCATCAAATAATAATCCTAAATCTAATGGTGTTCACAAGGAATATTGTGTTAATAAATATAATTATATTACTTCTTTCATTGATTATAGAGCTAGTAATGAGTTCATTATTTGTCATAAGTATCACCAAAGGATCATATTACATATTGTTGTCCCTAATGTGCATTGGCTTTAAACATTGAATATGGTTGTTTAGAAATTAAGGATAATCAATTTGTTGACATATTAGACTATTCTACTGATGAAGATGATCCTAATGTAGATTTTGATAAAGATAGTAATGGTATAGTTAGATTGTGTTGTCCACAACTATCGACAATGACAATTGAAAGTGCACTATTGATTTTTATACTTTCATTAAGAATAGCAAAATGAAGTGTAAGATAGTGATAGATGGAGTTAATTAATAAATATTGTTTTTAAAATTATTGTTAATTTATTAAAATTAAATGTAAAAACACACCCACTTCTACACCCATTAGGATAACTTGGTTATATAAGATCACTTCAACTATATCACAAAATATCTAATCTTTGCACTTATTCTTTTAATTTTCTCTCAGCTTTATGATGTTAATGATGTTATTGTTAGAGATGACACTTATTTATTTTAAGTATAAGAGAAATACCATTATTTTGAGACCATCAAAACCTAAAGAAAGTTAAGGTAAACTTGAAATCTCTCAAACTTCTCAACATAATTTGCATGTTTTGAAATGTTAGGAGTTTGAAAGAGAGGGAATTAAAACTAGTATATATTTGGCATTGGTAGCAAAAAAAAGGTGTCAAGTGATTATTTGCTCATTAATATACCTTTAAAATGAAAATGTTGCTTTTCGATTTTTTTAATGTTGTATCTAATGATTTGCCTAATGGATTGCCACTTGTGAGGGATATACAATATGGGATTCATTATGTTCTTGGGTCAAAATTGCTTACTCTTTCACATTATAGAATGAACTAAAAAATGAGAGAGGAGATAACTAGGAAAGTTAAGGAACTTTTAAAGAAAGGATTTGATAAGCATAATATTAGTTCTTATGAGGTACATGGCTTTGCTAACACCAAAGAAAGATGAGTAATGGATAATGTGTGTAGATAGTAGTGTAATTAATAAGATCACAATCAAATATAAGTTTTTATTCCTTTTATTAAGGATATGTTAGATCTTTTAGATGGTTTTAGTTGATTTCTCAAGATATGTTTTACATAGTGTTTATCATTGAATTTGTACCCATGAGATGAGTGGAAAACTATGTTTTAGATTTATGATCATTTGTTTGAATGGTTAATCATACCTTTTGGTTTATCTAATACTAGTAGTACCTTATAAGATTTATATGCTACAATCTTCAATCGTTCCTTAGCAAGTTCTTAATAGTCTATTTTGATGATATATTGGTATATAACAAGTCTAAAAAAAGTGTGTAGATCATCTTAAACAAGTTTTTGTAAGAGGCTAAACTTTATGCTAACCTTAAGAAACATTGTTTCATGTGATCACACATGTTTTTTGTAGGTTTTATAGTTTCTAAAAATGGTATAAATTTTGATCCTGAGAAAGGTAAGAGTTATTAGTTGGTGACCTTAGCCTAACTATGTTTATAAGGCTTACAGTTTTTATGGGTTAAATTTTTTTCGTATGAAGTTTATTAAAGGATTTAGTATTATTATCACTCCTATCATTGATTGCTTAAAAACTTATAAGTTTTAGTGGTCCACTATCACACTATACATGCTTTATTTAAATAAAAAACAAGTAGATTAAAATACTTGGTCTTTAGACATCTTGATTTTACTAAAGTTTTTTAATTAAGTTGCTTATGATGCATCAAGTATAGATATTGGTGATGTTTTAAGTTAAAAGGTTAATTTTATAGCATTTAAAAAAACTCAATGATACTGAAAGAGGTATTCAATATATGATTAGGAGTTTTATGTTATAGTGCATTGTGTTTAGTTTTTGATAGTTTTATTTATTGTATACTTATCAAGCTTTGAAATATTTAAATTCTCAAAAGAAATTGAATGTTAGATATACTAGGTGGTTTGAATTTTTGAATAAGTATTCCTTTGTGATTAAACATCATGCTAGTGCTGAACATAAATCTATAATTCCCTTAGTCTCTTAGTAGCTACACTTAATAATATAAATGCTCATGTTATTGGTTTTGTTAGATTGAAATATGAGTATTCTACTTGTCTTGATTTTAGTATTATTTTATGATAAGGTTAGCAATGATAACCATCTATGATTATGTTGAATTTTTGTTGAGGATTGTTTTTTATTTAAAGTGACTAAATTAGCATATCATGTGCATTGCTTAAGGATTTGTTACTTTTGAAGTTACATATAGATGACTTAATTGGACATTGTATAAGGGATAAAATTATTACTTTGGCTCCAGATTCGTGCCAAGCTAGATCATAAAAGCTAAATTCAAGTCTTGCTCAAATTCCAAATTAAAAAAAATAGTCCAAACTCATCTTGAAACCTGATTAACTCAGGAAAAATTCATTGACTTCAAGTTGGATCATATCGGACTTAGCTAGGATATATTTGTTAACTTTATTTGTAAACCTAGATCCAATGCATGTCTTCTTGATTTGCCTAATACATAGGTTTTAGCCAAGTTTTTAATATAAAGTATTTAAAACTTCACCAAAACATTTTTAAGTCTCTTACTTTGCCTTCTAGTGTATCTGCAGATGTAGCTGGCAAATATACACCTTTAGTGGCTTCTTTACAGCCAATATAGAAGTGAATGATGCCATCCTTGAAGATGAGTTTATGACTCCAAAAGGTGATTTTTGTTACCTTCATGTCAAATGGAGTAATCTGTAACACTCAAATACCTCCCCTGGGAGGATACATGGATGCCACCCAAGACAAAACAAACAATCACTCTGATATTTATTTTATTTAGTAACTCAAACCCACACATATTATTACACATCGAATAATCATCTTGATTTTGATATTAATTTGATTAAAAAGGACAGACTTCACCATTTGGATCCATTTTTGTTAGACATGTATTTGTTTTTGCAATTTTTTTATAATAGAATTTTTGTCCAACCTATAGAAAATAATGGCGGATAGAGTAGATCCACATCAAGGCATAAACATAATGTTTAAGCACAAGTCCTATAATACCTAATATTACTATTCTCTGTTTTAATCGCAGGCACACGACATAATTGTAATTAGCATAGGTGAGTATAGGTTGATCCTAGAAGGATTGTTAGTTAACAACCCACTATACTATAAACTTAACAAGTTTGATTAACCTTTATCGATAGATAAATGATGAAAATAAAATAACTAACAAAAGATCTAAATACTAGTGCAATCAATTAAGAATGTATCAAATTATGAATTAACTAGATATATGTCAAGTTCTCCTCGGACTTTACTATATTCACTTTCACCTTTGATTTATGAATTATTCTAAATTTTTGGACTAGTAAGAGTTGTCAACTTACATTACATTCTCTCTCGAAACATATAATATCTATTCAGAGCTGGTCAATCAACCGAATCCCTTTCGAATTTAGACAAACTAAAGATGCCTTAAATCTTTTTATGAACTCTCTAGATAGATTTTATTCTAACCTAGGAAGATCACGTGACTTTCTCTTAAATATCCATGCTTAACCCTCTTTATTCACAGTACAACCTAAGCATACACCTCATCTCTCAAATCTTTTATTCTTTAAGTCATATCTCGAAACTTCCATTTTTACTCATTCGATTCAATCAATATAAAAGCATGAATAAGCGATAAGAAAAACTAGAATTTTATTAATCGAATAATGAATAGAAGTATATCACATCTTAAGTTCTACCTTCATAAATTTATATCCCAATTAGTTCATTATATCACAAAGAATATTCACACAAAAATAATAAAGAAAATTAAATTAAAAAACATGTTCTTAAATTTTGAAATCTCTAAAAGAGTTAAGGAATTCCTCCTTTGTCTTCAAAGAGCGGTGAATCTTTGACTAATATTGAAGCAAAACAACTCGTAAAGATTGGCGAATCTATGGCTAAAAGACTCTTATTTTCTGCCTCTCCTTTGTAAGAAAATTACAAAACCTTAATTTTAATCAATTATACGGTCTCACTCATCGGTTTGTGTAGCTGGTTATGCACTTCATATAATTCTTCGAAAATTAGTTTCACCAACATGAGTCTATACACAGGACTGTGTATTGCATCGTATTTTTCATATGGGTGGTAATATGGGGCGTGTAGGTTGCGTTGGAGAAACAGATAACCATTTTTGTTCAACGCTTACTCTTATGACATGTAACTAAGATACTTTTTTTTTCCCGCACGGGTAGCTCGGTTGGCAATTTAGTAGGGTAATTTAGGACAAGGACCAAGGTTCAATTCCTGGTAACGAAAACGCATGGGCCGCTTTGCTAGATAGTCGACCAAGATCAAACCGTGGTTTAACCCATCTTAATCTGGTCGGGCCGAGTGTGGGGGAATCAGCTTTTGGGACAAAGATACTTTTTTGTTCTCCGTCAACTACTAAAACAACTAGGATGGCAACGAGCTAGTTGGTCAAGTTTTTTAAAATAATTTTTTAAAAAATAAAATAATAAAATAATATGTTTTTAATTAAATAAGGGTCTGAATTGTCCGTACCTAAGCTTATCCGAGGCTCAACTCTTCTAAGTAAAACGATATTGTTTTACTTAAAATAATTGGACCTAAAATTTGTTTGAACCTGGGCATAGCTCATGAATTGGCCCATTGAAAACAACTAAATTTAAGCCCATGGGCAAAAAATTACCATCCCTAAAAACAACATTATTCCTCCTCCATTTAAAAAGTATCTTGATGTGAAGTTGAAGACAATAAAAATACAAATTAATAGACAAATAAACTCTTTATTACGTTAAAAATTTATGATGGATAAGAAAACAACAAATTACTTCATATTAACAATGAATTTATGAATTTCCATGAAACATTTTTTAATGTTTATTTTAATTCTATACTTGTAAATAAATTGATTAAATGTTACTTTTTAAGCTTTTTAATTTTAAAAAATTATATAATATTTTTAAACACATCTGAAATTGAGGCCTCAATTCTAAGTCCAAATCTAATTGGTAATGTGCCAAACGCAGCATAATTTGAATGATGTGGAGTTTTAACATTGAATCTCAACACAAGTGAATGAAGTATGCACCTCTAAATAGAAGCCGATACAATTCATCTTGTTTCTTGTAAAGGTAGAAGAACAGCTTTATTCATACATTAAAGAACAAGATTAAGGCTTTATAATCATGTGCAGGGACGTAGCTACATTATAACTTGGGGGCCCATGGGCCCCCCAAGTTTTAAAAAAAAAACATTTTTAATATATATATATATTTAAAGATATAGTTATTTAAGGGTCTGTAGTGTACTGGGCCCTCTAAAATTTAAAAAATTAATTTTTGGGCCCCCCTAACTTAAATTTCTGGCTCCGTCACTGATCATGTGCAGGTGGAAGTATGTCAGATAGAGAAATATGAGAAGTAGTTCTTCCTCTAGTAGTCATATTCAGCTTGCAACCCAGCTAAAAGCCTGCTGCAATGGTCTAATGAGCAGAGTTTGAGTCATTGGTTTAGAGAAACATTTAATGAAAGAGCAGATACATGTCAGAAACTTACCTGAATGCATGATAGTGTGTGTTGGACATCACTTTCTGAAATTTGGTAGTGAAGGACAAATCTGATGCTGAAACAACAGCAAAAAATCAACATAACCAAACCGGTTTGTTTTGAGATATTTACCCATAATTTAAATTGTCCATCTTAACAACTATATGACTACAGATACATTCCAATTAATCTTAGATTATGTTTGTGAATAACAGACCTGAGTGGACCCTCTGGCATCACAAGAATACCATGTTGTTCCAAATTCTTGCATAGCTTTTCTGCTGTTATATTAGAGCCCTCTATTATATCCACATAAATCTGCAAACGCTCGCACAAAAGAGGTCAATGCATAAGTCATTGTCTAAAAATCTCAATAGAAAGAAAAGTGATGTATTAGCAATAAGGGGAAAATTGATTAGATACGTTTTGAATGATTTAAATCAGAGCTCAAGGAGAATTTCCAAAATGTTGCATTACTATGATCATTTTAAAATTTGGTAAAATCTACGATACTCACGATATTGGTTTCTACAGCATCAACATCCACTTGAAAACCTTTAATTTGACACAGCCCCTCTGAACACAAAAAGGTACCCCCATGAACTTTCAACCAAAATTTACTGTTGTAGAAGAAGAGAGCAGAGAGAACAAAGAGCTGAAATATGAGGCTTCGAATGAACGGTTAAACTGTATACCTGCTAGCATCTTAGCCTTCCTGTGATCATCTACAAGCTTTGCAACATTCTCTTGGATGGCAACTAAAGCAGCAGCACATAGGATACCGATTTGTCTCATCCCACCACCTAAAGTTTTCCTGAGGATTTTTGCCTAAAAGAATTGACAAAGAATAAGTCAACACTCAGTTTATACAGGAAAGAAAAAGATCTACTGTTCATCTTCCATGCCAAATTTAAACACCTTTGCAATAAAGCTTTTTGAACCAACAATGACAGATCCAACTGGTGCACCCAAGCCTTTGGATAGACAAACCTAATTCATAAATTTAAAGAGAATTATTAAAATTTGCTTAGACATTAGAAAGAAAAAACAAGTGTTGGAAGAAAATGATAGGAAACTTTGGTTCTCAATCATACCGAAACTGAATCAGCAGCTTCAACAAGTCGATGAATAGGAACTCCAAGTGCCTAACAGACCAACTAGACAAAATCAGATAACAAGAGGAGTATTTTCTGTATATTTCCGCCAAAAATCTCCCTTAAAATATCATAATTAGAATAATTAACATGTCAGGATGGAAGGACAATGTGCATTTTATGTAAAATTTTGTGCAGTAATAGAATGAAATTTTAAATTATTGAAAGAAAATCCAACCTATTTTGTTACACTGTCTCTACAGTCAACCAAATTATGCAATGAGACTAAGTCTACCAGCAGTGACTATTGAGAGATAGCTCAAGCCCTTGAAAACCAAAGGCAGGAAATTTAGAAAAACAAACGCCAATCTTAAGTTGCCCAAAGTAAATAGATCAAATCACAATCATCAATTGGCTTAAAGCATTACTTGCTGCTTTCAATTGTTTCATGAAAGGAATTTCCAACCTCGAGCTAGAACTCCCTTTCAGCATTTGGTATTAGTTTGCAAGTGGGAAGGAATGCGTGGTAGCTGTGCAATAGCCTTTTTAACTAATCCCGGGTGAGCGGTAACATCGCAACCATGCTGCATGATTGTAACTAGGTGACATGATTAATGATCGTACAAACTCTACAGGAGCCACACCCTAGGGGCACTGTTATTCAGGTAGGAGAGCCTAATTCCAAATAACTCCATATTAGAACCTTGTACTTTTGATATGGGATCCATACATTAATCATCCTAGTTTCGTTCTGGATAAAGATAAATCAGATTAATCAAAGCACAACACTTTTGACCATGCTACACCAGGTCTGACAAAAAAGCAGTAATACCCATTTAACATTAATTTCTGGAGCCTCATTGTCCTCATCAGAGGACAATCATATCCAAAAACTGATCACATACATCTTGTGCAACATCTTAAATTTAGGAAATTGTATTTTCTTAAGTCAATCTACATAAGTATACATCAAACGATAGCATGTCAACCAGCTTTATATGGTTGTCATAATAAGTGTAGTAAAAAGTCTTTATTTACTTACCACTGATGCATTGAAAACGCGAGCCCCATCAATGTGAAGCTTGAGACCATGCTTCTTAGCTAATTCCCCAACTCTATCAGTATATTCTACTGACAGGCATCTACCACCACAGCTGTAACAAACAACCAACCATAAGACATCCAGAAGAATCTTGAGAACAGACCAAATGAGTTGCAATAGAAGACAATATATGAGAATTTCGCAGCACAAATAGTAATCACGAGTCACTGACATTCACAAACATGGACTGCTCAAATGTTGGACCAGTGCCAAATAATTGGGTTCTAAAAGTGGAATGATCTCATATTGGATGAAGAACACGAGGAAGAAATAGTTTATATACAAAATGGACCCATAACTACATTGCTTTAAAGTTTTGGATTGAAATAGTCCTTTTATATGCAGTCACTTAAAACTGGTTGCTGTTCTCCCTTTTAATGTTGTCAGCCACTTGGAGGATCCAACAACTGGTGTAAGAGCTAGGTGTGATGAAACCCAAATGATTTGTTGAGGTAAAGTACAGTTAGTACAATGTAGTTAGACTCATTTTTAAGGAGGACAATGTTAGGAGTTTATTAATGAGAGATGTCTCAAATCAAATGAGTACAGGAGTACTTAGTAGTATTATATAAGAGAGTACCCATAATCCAATATATTAGAGGTTTTTGTTGAGACATGATGTTCTTTCTTGTATATAAATTCACTTAGACCTAGTCATTTTGTTCGACAATAGTGTTGCTGGCCACCTCAGTCATCCAACACAAGTAATTCTAGAAAATTGTAGCCTATACTGATTTCAAAAAAAGTAGTAAAAACTATGACCATGTAAAAAACACACATGACGCCACTTAGATGTATGAACACTAAAAGCTAGTTTTGAGACTGAATCATTTACTATCAATTACAGGTAAATGGAGCGAATAACTATGATGAGTCAACCTAATTAAGTCTCATCCCTCCCATGAAGAGTGAATATCAAACCAAATAATTACTCATTTTGAACCATGTCAAAGATGTAGCAGTCATTCAGAATGCAGATAAAAGAAAAGAACATGCAACAGATTGAGTTCTTGGGGAAACAACAAAGAAGCAAGTAAAGGTTCTGTGGTTCCCTTTTGGTCCCAGAGCCTACTGGAGAAATAAGCAAGAGTTTGTAAATATGTAGGTTCTATCTGCAAGTGTCAAATTTCCTTGAAGAAACCAGTATGGTTAAACGAACAGTACATTTAGATTATAAAAGGCCTCGTTAACTAAGATGAGGAAGGTAAAATATTGGCCCACATTCTAATGAAGGGCAACCATTTACATTGCAAAGCAATATACTCACTAAAATACAAAGTCAGCTACCCCAAAGCCACAAGAATTGCATATAATATAACCAGCTTTGTCAAGCACAGGGAATCCAACATTTATCAGCAGATTTAACTTAGAAAAAGAGATTACAAACTTGAAATTATTAAATATTGAAGTTAAAATCGTGTCAGCATCCGGTTTAGAACTAAACAAATCTCATCAAACCATAATAGAACTTACTTGGCTTATTAATTCTCCAAACAAATGAGCCTAGTAGTTGGATACACAAGGGTCCCTGCAGGATCTCTAATTGCAGCTTCAATTAAGTTGATGTCCACTGTCCCATCCTTGTTATTCTTCACAGTCCTTGCATGCACACCTCCAATGGTTGAAATACCTACATTCTCATAGATGTGGATGTGAGAATTATCTCCAAGAATGACTTCGCTTCCCCTGATATCACAGTGTGTAAGCACACTAATAAGGTTACCGATGGTGCCTGATGGAACAAAGAGAGCTGGCTCCTTTCCCATGATCTGAGCCATTTGAAATTCCAAACGGAAGGAGGTTGGGTCATCACCCAAAACAGCATCATCCACCTCAGCATTTTCCATAGCAGCTCTCATTGCTTTATTTGGTTTAGTGACAGTGTCAGACCTCAAATATACCAATCTTGTTACCATTTTCACTGAAAATATTTCCATGGAATTAGAGTTAAATACTCCACTTATTGATACCATCATCATCATCATGGATCCATTTCCAAAAGTGTAAAATAGGACTTCTAAGAAATAAGTTTGAAGCTATGTTCTTTAAAACCATTTCAACGATGAGACCGCTCAAAATGGTCTGCAACTAATCACGTAAATGTAATAAACATTCGATAACAAAGGAAACGAGCTGGAAATTGTTTTATGGATTGAAGGACACAATCTTCAAAATACCCATAAACCACTAAAATTAAAAGGAACTCCAAAACCTACATGGATGAATTGGAATAACAATAGAACTTGATTTCAGTTTCCTAAATTTTAGATTATAAAACCTACTATTCACTCGATAACCATCACACATTCTCCTGAAGCTATGAACTTCACAATCATTACCTTAGGCGTCAATAATCTAATTCAGCGACAAAACTAAACACCACATACTAACATCAGAAAGCTAGACATAGACTGAAATATAAGTTGTATCACCACTAAAGCCTAAGCGTTCAAGAAATGTTTACCTTCTCAATAACCCGATCACGAACGCCAATAGTAGGGCTCATGGAAGAAGACGTGATGTATCAAATGTCAGAAAAAGTAGACCACAAAAGCGCTATAACAAAAAGTTCCATAAACCCATCAAAGCCAGGCCATCGGAGAGACCCCCAGTTCTGACACAGCATCCATGGTACGGAAATGAAAGTCATAAGGAACTAAAGCAGCATCGAAGGTCTCAGGCAACTCATTTACGAGTCTAAGTGGAGAAGGTAAGTCTTCAGGATACCAACTTTATAGATCAAAACCTTAAGGGTAGACTTAAAAGGAGGAGCTTCAGATGTGAAGCCGGTGTATTGAGGAGAAGGAATTACCTCAAAGCACATACGAGGGATAGAGGGAAGCAAGAGAAGTCTAATGGTAGTATATGCATTGACCAAATAGTCTCTTTCTTACCGAGTAAATTTCCTCCGAGCTACCGTCTCCAATAAACCAAAACCCAAATCTCTAAATCCTTAACACTGTGTATGGCAATCTAAGATGTAAAGGAAACGAGAGTAAATTTAAATGAAGCAATGAAAGGAAAGGAAAAGAAGTGAAATTTAATTTCCTTTGTTTGGATTAGAGTTTCTTAAAATAAGTGAGAGGAAATAGAATTTCCATTGTTTGGATATATAGATGGAAAAGAATG
>JANKOE010000206.1:80451375-80472813 GCA_026284465.1 Erythroxylum citrifolium | reverse complement strand
AAGTTTATTAGGAATGATCTTGGCGATGTATTAGATTGGAAAGGATGAAGAAATCGTTGCTGGCAACGCCAAGTATATATAGAATCGAGACTGTGAGGGAGGGTTGTACAATATATATTGTTATACAAGTATGTCAATCATTAAAGAGTCCTATCCTACTGCATTGAAATGTTATAGAATCATTAATGATTGATTGGTGTACTTATATATATGTGTGTGTGTGTGTGGATTCTCTACCACACACCACATAGAGAGAGAGAGAGAGAGAGAGAGAGAGAAAGGGTCATAAACAAGTGATATTGTAGCAAGGTGCATGCGTCTTTTAAGGGTTTGCCCATGATCTCCTTTGGCGTTTTACAACATAATTCAATACAATTGTAGGAGCATAGCTATGTATACGACAAGCTTCTCACATGTAGTCCACTATATGTGTCTCATTCAATTTGGTGGTAGGGTTAGGGTTTATATGTCTCGATCCTGTTGCTAGTGGTGCAAGCTATCATGCATGCCTAATGCTCTCTGTCTCTCCCTTTTTATTTTCCTGTTGAGAATCTGAGGGTTTTCCTGGTTTTTTTTTTCCACAAGAACCGAGGGAATTTTAACTTATTCCCATTTTCATGATTTAAAGCCCGGCCCACTTCCCACTTGCAACATGAGATTGGAAAAGGCTGAAAAAGAGTGTATAGAATATTTTGTATTATTATATTGAAGAAGCAGAGCTTAATGGGTTAATGGCAGAGTGACTCACTCAGTATGCTGCTTAGAAGCAAGTATTGACTATTGTAGCCAGGTGAGGTTCAAGCACGTGAGATTTTATCTTCGAATTAATTAGTCAATATATGAAACGATCTCCTAACTTTTTTTATATTCTGCCACGCAATAATGAGGTAGAAAACACTTGTCGCACTTTTTTTGTTTTTTTGTTGTTGATGAATTGAATCGATCGGCCTGCTTTCGACTGAGTGAGTGAAAGAGATGTTCTTGAGTTTGCAATTGAATCGGTCGGCCTGTTTTCGACTGAGTGAGTGAAAGAGATGTTTTTGAGTTTGCAAATTTTATGAATGTGATTAGTTCATCAAAATCAAATGTTCACATATTTCTTATGTTAAATAGAAATAAGAAATGAAACATAAGAAATTTGCAGAGATTTATACATAAACATATACATATAGATATATAAGCATCGGCATGCTCGTGATTTGTGCTGAAAGGGTCGAATCGAAGCAGAAATAAACAAACAATATTATAGTAGTTTGAAAACGAGAGGAGCATAAGAATATTCCAATTTCTACTCCCCATTTGCGTTAGATTATGTGTTATTAATCCTCTAATTCCATATATTAAATGATTCTAACAACTTGGTTCGTATTTTTCCTTTTTTGAATCAGAAACAGACATTATGTGCGAACTGCAAAGACATCCTGTCCTGTCCTGCCCTGCCCTCAGATTATTAATGATTACAACTATTGTTTAATTATAAATCATCACCAGCAACAACTGAAGTACAAAAACATGAGCAAAGTAACGTGACAGAACAACTTCTCAGTCCACAAACCCTTGTCCTCCGTTCCAAGTTTTGTCCCTTCCTGACTCTTCAAATCTAGTTACTTTTGCTTAGATCCAATGTGACTCAACCTGGGCCAGTCGTCAAGTGCAATCTGACACCGACAAACCATACACATGACCTAACTAGATTCTCCCCGTATGATGCGGCTTGGATGGTCTTGTGTACTAAGGTCTCTACTCTATACAATACGGAACTGATACAATTCTTGTTTTTATTCCGTAACTTTTACGTACACTCTTAAAGAACAAAAGGCTAACTGAACTAAGGTCATTGCTATTTAAATGGGAAGAAGATAAGAAAGAAAAGGTGTAGAGTTTATAAGAGATGGGAGCATCTCAGAAAGCTATGGTCCTTTTTAAGGCCTTTCTTGTTAAAATCTGTCTTGGAGATACTCAAGATGCCTGATTGCTCATTCACCTTCTTCACAAGAAGTTTCAACAATGGAACCTTCGAAAGTGTTTTGCATGATCCGACCATTATCAACTTTTTCTGCACCAAAATATTAAAACCAAAGTTTCACCTTCAACCCAAGTGCTATTGTTTAAATCTTTACGACGAACAGTGCATGGAGTAATACAATATGATAATGCAGCAACTGAATTCTTCTAAATAAGTTATCCTTAATTGCTTCAAAATGGCATTGATAAACTTAAACCAGTGAAATGGAAGGAATTTGGTTCTGTTTTTACCTTGGCTCTCGTGAGTGCCACGTTAATCCTATGCCAATCTCCAAGTAACGAAGAATTACAGTTCTTGGGATTCTCATTAGACCTAACAAATGACACCAATATGCAGTCTTTATCTCTTCCCTGTACATCAGTAGAGAAAAGCATTAAGTGGTCACTTCAAATTCTTCACAAATTCATTACAAGCTCCGTATGTCTCTGGTAGAAACAAAAACTCTTAGAAATTGTAAACGCAATCCAGACCTGGTACTTGTCAATTGTATGTACTTCCACGGAGCTTGTATTAATGGTAGTTCTGACAAGGTTTGCCTGAGAGTTATAGGGAGTAATGATGCCAATATCTTCACCTCCAATTCCACCGTTAATCAATTCATTTGTCACCTGTAACCAAAGCAGAATGATGAACGAATCCAAAGCTCTACTTATATTCTTCTGAGATGGCCAAAGGAAACGTACCTCAGAAATTATGTAAGCTTCAATTGGGTTACTTAGTGTCTTGGAATCTTTTACCTCAAAAGCAGGCAACATATCTGAGTTTAAGAAACATATGGATGATAGGTGAACCAGTGAAGAAACTGTTGCCATTTATATCAAACATTTATTTTGTATAGCCTATTTATTTTATCTTTCCATATTTAGATTGTATAGTTGTAAATAGAGAGAAATCAGTCTTAGAATCCCTACAAATCAGCCTTTAATTATTGTGTATTCATCTATTTATTCAGTGAAATCAGAACCACAAAGCATTGAGCTATTCAATCAAAATTCTATCAATTCTAAACCTGCAAATGTAAGGATGGAGAAAAATGACAAGATCTTTCACTAACCCGTATTAACAAATATGACGGATCTGCTTGGATTTAGAACCTGCAATGACATTAGAAGTTGTACAAGGCCAAAATCTGAATGTTAGAGTTTATTGACGAAGTTATGATAAATTCAGTCATAAAGTTCATTTTTACCAAATCATCTACAACTGAAACCATGATATACAAACAATTCAACAAATGCAAGTCCATGGCAAAACTTCACCTACCATTTTTCATACCAATACACAGCGTCACAAACAAACAAAAATTGCCAATTTTAAGTGCGTTTTTTAACCTTTTACAAATCTAGATGAATATGATCATTTGACTGATCCAATCCAAGTCTTCGACAAGATTGGCTTGAGTCAGCAGATTCAAGCATAGAGCAGATGAGACTACAAAGTTCTTATTTTAATAAACAACTCACGTCATTTATCCAAGATGAACAAGTATTTATGCTTGAAATCTTGAGTTTGGCATTAGCTATGTCAGAGGAACCACAGCGCAATCTGTCTCCATATATCAACGCATTGGATAGTTCCATAATGCCTTGAGACATACGGTACTGTACAAAGTAAACCTATGTGAGTTAGCATGCTACAGGATCCCAAGAAGAGTGGAAAGGCTTAGGAAAGATGCAGAGGTTCATTTGGCAAAGAAACCTGGCTTTGTAAAGCTGAAATTGCTTGTGGATGTGCTTCAGACAGTCTGCAAAACAAACTTATCCCCATTCCATTTTCTCGAGCCTCCGTACTCTAGATATTAAACCATTCAATATTTCCAGTATTTAAGACTATAGACAGTGTAAATGACAAAATCACATAGAACATATATAATATACCTGGACAAGTGGAGGCAGTTGATAGTGATCGCCAACAAGAACAAACATTGAAGCAAGCATCAATGGCCCCAGGGACACCTAATAGTCCATAAAATGCTTTGATTAGATGCAACCATGGTTTCCTACTCAGTCACAGCCGAGGGCTCTAAAAACAATCACTATCATTCTACAATAAATGAGAGATGCACCTCTTATCAGTTACATATAATGCATGCTAAACATCGAAAAGTGTGCATACCGGGAGGGTAATCTGTCCAGCTTCATCCATTATGCATACATCAAATTTCTTATTAGCAAGCAATGGACTAGTAATTCCCAAACAAGTGACAGCAACAACTTTTACTTGGTCTGTTCTAAACCTGATGTCTTCCACAGTTTGTGCATTCATTGCTGTTACAAGAATTTTTTAGTTACAAGTGGCAGGTCAATCAACTTTTAAACGAGAAACAAAGCAGTGAGGCAATTCATGATTTGTGTCTTACCAGAAGAACAATTCGCCCTAACTTCTTCATGAACAGCTTCCTGTCTACCTATACGTAGAAAATCAACACCCTGCAATTATCTTGTCAGTGATGTCCTAAAACAACTGAATCAATAGAGTAAAAGAAAAATGCCATGATTATATCCTACACTCACACAAATGATAACAGCTGTCAGTTCACAAACCAGATTCAGACCACTCCATATTCATAGGTAAAGTGATAACTAAGGAATTGTTGAGGGACCACAGAGGACGTCTATTAAAAGGCTTCGTGTTCGACCCTGGCTGAAGTGAGTGTTGCAGGCATCTACAGAGGTGAAATGGCATCGCTAAGGGGACATGAGGCATGAGACTTCACCTATCAACGACTAACAAAATTTCCTTGTCTTGGCTTCTAAAGAATTGAAGCAGGGTAATGGGTCTGTAACTGGCTCAGGTTTTAGCACAAACAGCTTCTCAGTTGTTAGCAGTTCTTGCAGTTATCCCGTGGTTTTGGCAAGTTTTTTAATCCTACTGAGGAGTACATTTGTTTATATTGCCTCCTGAACTTTGTTTACTCAATGCAAGTTCATTCAATCACCCAAACTAGTGCTAGGTGTATATTACTGATCCTAAAAATTCTCCCGGTAAATGTTCAGAGTATGCATGGTTGAACGTGCGAAATCCAATATACGTCAGGAGGTTTGTGCATGCATCTATGACACTAAATATGCTCTAAGAAACCCCTACGAAGGATAAAGATGACCTGAGCTTTCAGTTTGATCAATAAATTGTCAACAGCCGAGTTCGTGTATGATGTAAGCAAGATGGATGCACCTCTCATCAATAACGCCTTCACAGCATGAACTATAGTACTTGTCTTGCCAGTCCCAGGCATCCCCAGAATTAATGTATAATCCTTTGCTGTAAGAATCTGTATGGGTATGATTTAAGGAATTAGAGTAATGGACTTCTGGTCAGCAAAATAAAAAATAACTTAGCTACATTCAATTATGGCATTTAGAATGGATGATTCAGAAGTAGTATAGCAATGCAAACAAGATCAGAAATTCAATTGAAAACAGGAATAACAAACCTTAAAAATTGCTCGACGCTGATCATCATTTAAACTCTTGACTGACCAGATATAAGACATTGCTGGATCTTGGCTCAATATGACTCCATTATCAAATCTTGGAGTCTAGAACAAATGCACATGTACACATCAACGCAAATGAAGAGGATGTAACTTGGAGGTAAACAAGATAAAGTAAAACATATAAAAAGACAAGTCTCTGCTTTCCTATATATGTCTAAAATTAGGCACGAACATTCACCTGAAGATCAACAATTGTCTTCCTCAAGTGGAAACTTTCTGCACTTTGTACAAACAGTTGTACAAGGTTGAACCTTCAAAAAAGAAAACAAAAATGGCTAGCGTATAATGCAATCATCTTGTACAGACTTCTGACACCGTAGAGATGAAAATTTGAGTCCCAGATAAAACTGGAGTAATAATTTACCGCATAACTGAGAATGAAGTCATAGGCTCATCCTTGTCAATCCGCCAACTCTCCAGAAGAAGAGTAGCTGATTCTGCAGAGGAATCACTGCCAGGAAGTCTTAAACGCTTAGTGAAAGAAACCTACAACAGCAACGGGAAATTAATGAGCTTGTAACTACGTGTTAATCATGACAACATGTGAAGAGTGCATGCGAAGATCATGACTCATCAATCTGTTATAGCGTGTATGTAATTAAGGAATGGAATGCCCAATTTCCATAATATTCTGCTTACAGAAACAAGCGACTGACTGATATCCATGATGATCCCATTTGCAATAGCCTGACCAGATTCAGTACTAAGAATCTATACATGAAAAATGAAACAAAAGTTACAAATCAATGTAAAAGTGAAAAAAGACATGAACACCAATGGAAGGATGATAAGGCAAATAAGCAACTATTAACGGTCAATTGTCAAGCAGATGAGAATATAAACTTAGGGCTTTGACCTCCATAAACAACCTTCATGCAACCACGTGCAATTTGATAAAAGAAGCGTACAAACGGAATCATACATGTATGTGTGTGCGTGTGTGTATATATATATATACACATCTCATAGAAGAAAGAAAAACAAACTGTAGCCAACCTTTTATGAGAAACTGACCAATTTGCTCCCTACAACAGGAAATGTTATTTTCATCATCTTAGAAGAGACACAAGATGACCAAGATTCTCCATTATCAGGGATCATGTCCATTACCAAGAAGTTACAACTATACTTAGTAAATGAAGGAGAAAAGCTACAGGGAAATGAAAGTTTGTAACGAAACCCAGTTTGATTAGCTTCATTAACACCAAGATAAATTTCAAGGTGATCAAAGCTCAGAGAGACATGGCAAGGTGAATGGTGTAGGATCTTCAGATATATGTAGAAGTTTAGTACAAGATGTCACAAAAAGACAGCAATAGGTATTATTTGTTCCAATAGATGAAATTAAATCGTGCTAATGGCATTAAATGCTTGACAACTGTCATTGAAAATGCTCGTAATTAAAATTACTGCACCAAAGGTTGACTGTAGAATTCCAAGTCAACTTGGTTGACATCAAGTTGTAGGCGGGATTGACTCAAAAGATCACATAGCTCACAATATCTGGTAATAGAGAATTATCGTACCACATAATCACCAATTCTAAGTGTGTGATGCAAAGCATGCGCTGCAGAAGGATCAGCAAGGAAAGAATCTCCACTGGATGCACACTCATCTTGACAAGGAACTCTTTGGCGCGCAAAACGGTAGATGAACTGGTTGTCTTTCTGACAATGAAGTCCATCTGAAGTATCAAGAACCATAGAAGAAAGGTAACTAGTGGACTGAGCATTCTTGGTATTATGAGACTGCCAGATATTGTTCTTAACAAGCTGCAAATGTAAGTGAATTGGGTATGTTATCTTCAGATACGATCTATGTTTAGGGTCTGACCACCTATAGAACTCTTATAAAGTGCCTTAACCTGCATCTCTTTAGCTTCCAAATCAATCAATCGATCCCAATGTTGAAAAAAAGCGCAATGAGCAGCTGTCAGATGGTGAACATGTGATTGAAACAATTCACCCAGTCCACTTGCTTCTTTGCTTCCACCATACACCTATAGTGTTAGAGCCCACAATAAGTTACCTTAACCATGGGAACATAACGGAGAGTAAGGGAAGCTTCAAAACTGTAAGGCTACCTTATGATAGATGGTGCAAACATCAAGGTGACGACAAGTTCTGCATATGCTTGGGCTCTACAGTAGAAAATCTGTCTATTTAAATAAAGTGCTCACAATTACAAGATCCTTACAGAAGAAACCACCATACCCGAAGCATTGGGGGCAAGTGTTGCATATTTGATGCCTTAAGAATGTCAACAGCAAGCTCATTTCGCCGCATTATCAGTCCAACTAAGTCTGATCTTTGTACTGAAATTCCCTTTTCAATGTCAAAGATAAAAATTTTAATTATCCTGAAAAATAAACTAATAATTGAGATTCATGAATGTGATGTATACCCTTGTCTCGTCAGACTGGAGATAATACAGAAGGCCAGAATCAATATGCTTCAGGTACCTAAGAACGTGTCGAACAAGGTGAAGAGGGAATGGTTTTCCAAGTATTTTTCAAAACAGTCATTAGCAAACCACTCACAACATTCTCTACTGCACTAAAAAACTAAAGAAGAGTCACACAAACCTCTCAGACATAAGCAGTGTATACAAGATCACTTGTGCAGAGTGCTCCATAGATGACTGGACAAAGTGCAAGTATCAGTCATAATGGAAATCAATGAGGATTTGTATACCCTCTCAAATTTAATCTAGCAACGACTGTACAACACTTTGCATACTTGCCTGGCCATTGGGAAGTTTCCCACTTTTAAACTCCAGTGGCACAATCTTTTCTTCTGCTCCATTTCGGCTTGACTCTAATCTTACTTTGACAGAAGCATCAATCATTCCTTTTAACCCATACTTTGGGGCCCATGCCATTTCCTCTATATCAATGACCTACAGTTGAGATGAATGATTTTAACTTCTCCTGATCTTGTAATGAAGTCCCTAGAACTAGAATGAAAAATGTCTCAAAGAGCAATGCTCAAAATCCACAACTTATATCTGGTAGGTTCCATCGATTCCACACACATCTTGCCATCCCCATGGAAGCTATGTTCATCTACATATATGATGCTTCTCTCCATCATTTGACATTCACTACCATAGAATGTGGCACATCTAACTGTTTAGCAATTGCAATCTATATATTACTGATTTCTGAAATTTTCAAATATAATTATCTGTTGCGAAGCATGTAGGAGAGAATACAAATAAGAATGTATGAAGCAAATTGTTTAAATCAGAAAATAAAACGAATGACCTCAGAAATTCGCAACTCTTTCAACCCATGATCAGAACCAAAATCAACGGATGCTTTGGGGTCCTGCAAAGAATTTTTAAAGTGTTAGCCTCGGAACAGTCTCTACAGTTTCTTGTCGATTGATGCATCTACAAGTTTGAGCTCCATTAAAAATGTGTATCTCAATGCTTGACAATGATCAAAGTTCTCTGAGAATCAATGTCTAATAAAACAAGAGTGAAAATCCATAAGATCAGTGATGAGACACCAGCGCACCTCAGCTTTTTTGAGCCGGAGAATCCAGTCTAATAATTTTGGGATAGCTTCAAATAAGATCTTCAGTAAATCTTTTTCATGGACTGAAAATTGCACATATTGAAAAGTAAGAACTTAAAACTAATATGAAACAAAACGAGAGTGTTTTCTTTGATAAGTGTAATGGATTGATGAAGCAAAGGGCAAAACTATAATCATATCTTAGATTTACGTATAATTACCTCCACATGCATATAAACTGTCAATATTTTTCTGGAGAACTATTCTGGCATATTCCTCCAAGAAGTCTATTGTAGGATTCTTCCTCGTAAGCCCTGCCTAGAAGTGGAAAAGGTTCAAATATCATTCAGATACACAATTCTTGTGAGTGACAGCTATGTTCCCCACAAAGAATTTTGATATTAGAGCAGAAAAAGTCTTTAAATCCTCAAAACCTGAAAAACTTGGTGCAGCAAGGTACCGACCAATGCTGGAGTTGAGTGTTCACTGATTTTCAATCTCTCATCCAGGACACTCCGCCTGGGGCAACTGAAACTACCGGCAACCTGACAATAATATGTACATCAGGAGGGACTACAGTAGAATGAATGCACATAAAATAGGCCTAGTAGCAGTAGCTCAACAGGTATTGGAAAAATATGTGATAAAAAATACTAAGATTCCAAAAAGAATGTATTACCCGGGTTCCAGAAACTAGGACATCTGGGTGAACAATTAAAAGATTCATCTTAGAGTTCACATCACACTTTCCCTGTTCATCAAATTCACCAATTACATTCACAGTGTCTCCTGGTGCAATTATACTGTAGAACCTGAAAAGGTGTCAGGTCAACACTTAGAACAACTAATTTAATATTCCAATCAGTAAAGCAGTATAAGTGGAAATGAAGATTTATTCAAGCCTACCTTGATATGAGATTAAACTGAACAGAGAAATAGCAAAGAGCAGAAATTAGCACCAAATTATTTAGCAGTTACAACCTAATAGTGCAAAATATCATTTCTTCAGGAGAGCAGACCTCCACAGTTGAAGGTTAATCGTGATTAAAAAAAGTCGATTGTATTTTGAAGAATAAAGTATCTAGGAATAGTTTGCTACCTTAAAAAACCAAACTCAAGCTCCAAACTAGCATGCTTTTATTTCTTTCTAGTTTTGAACTTTCTCTAAGTATATGAAAATTGACACTTCATGTAACTTAGTCATCAATAATCTCTTTGCCCGAATCCTTTATTGGCAAATGCTGTATATTCAATTTCGATATCAAGAGTGCCTTAGCCAGGTGTTAGGGTATTTTTAGTTGGAGTGGTAGGAAAGGGTACAAAGTTTTGCTCAGAGGCCCCAACTTGGTCTCAGACCTTCATTTTGAAACTTACCACTCTTCCCATAAGCAGACAACCCGCTCTTCCCCACTTTGCTCATTCAACAAGCGAAGGACCTAAAAAGCAATGATTCTTTGAAATACTCCCAATCAAGAAAGCAGAAGCAACGAAGTTTGAGTAAGGCCTATGAAAAAACCTTATACTGCCGCCGAGCACCAGCATGATTAACAGGTGCATGATTTTCAGATACCTGTAACAGGAACATCCTGATACTACAAATTTCTACTAAGGAGCAGCAATATGCAGCATACCAACAAGGCAGAAGAAAATGTGTACCTCCAAAACAAGCAAATTACAATTTGAGGGAGATGAGGTTGCCTTTTTTGGTGGATGAACTGCTGCTATTTCTATTGGTGGGTCGGCTGGAGGGGGTGTTTTGTTACTGCTTAAATCTTGAAAGTTGGATGAATATGCATTGGTGACACTGGACACTGGGTCATCAACGGATATTGCATCTTCAACTTGGTCTAGAAGTTCAAGCAAAGTCTGAAAGGATCAATGAAGAATAAGGAATGCAATAAATTAAGTCTTAACACACATCAACACACTCAAAAGATGATAGGAGAATTATTAACATGACAACAGGATAACTGAGTGACAAAGAAAGAAAAGTGTAAATAGTGGAAAACTGTGTTTCTATATTCATCTAAGAAATTAAACTGCATCCTTTAAACAAGATTACCTTTTTGTACGGGCGTATAGGCAGTTGAGGTGATGCTCCGTGACGTTCAATAACATCAGCGAGCTATGCATCAATCAGACGAAAAATAAAAAGAAATGTCAAAGGGGTATAATAAACATATTGAGAAACCAAAAGCCATAGTAATAGTAGATAATGAGAAGATTACCTTATCATGTGGAAAAGAAAGAGATGGCGGAGGGGTTCTGAATGGACTAAGAAGAGATGAGACAGTGGCATTGGTAGGGGTATCGTGGTGGAAGGGGTTTACTCTCTTAACTCCGACTCTATTTGCAGACAAGGAAATTGGATTTTCGGCAAGGAAAGGAGGAGTCTGTAAAAGTAAATAGTGAAGATCGAATGTGAAAACACAAAAGAACAAACCAAAGAAATAAAAGCACAAAAAGAAAGAGACAGACTATAGAAAATGCCTTGTTGTCGATGGAGGAACAAGGATGAAGAAGGGCTGGTGTTAAAGACTTGTTGAAGGAATCAGGAGGAGGAAGCATGTGATTGTTGTTGTGAGAAAATGCTTGTAGCCTTTGGTTGACTGGAGATATCTTCCATGTGATCTCATTGCACATATCATCTTGGCTCTGCTTTCTCAACTGTTCTTTTGAACCTAAACCCAAAACCAATTATCGAAGATAAATGGAAGAAAAAAAATTAGATAGAAAGTTAACCATAGAAATTTGGGAGAAGATTGGACATTACCATTCCGGAGGAGAAAGATTGAAACTTGCAAATAGGGGGAGACTCATCTGCCAGAGTAAAGCTCGGAACATCAGCGGAATGTTGAAGAGGGGATTTAATGGAAGGGGTAGAGAAAAAGATAGGATCTTTAAAACGCTACTACTGCTAACACAACACGAAGAAGAAGATGATGATTGAGGTTGAGGAGTGTTAAGACGGTGGAAGAAAATGGAATTTACTTCGGGTGAGTTTAATGAAAATTTACTGACGGAATTTACCAAACGGTGGTAAACTCAAAATTTTCAAATACCGCCATCAATTCCTGCCCTATTTTTTGATTTACCGACAGAAATTTTTGTTGGTAAACTCAAAATTTTCAAATACCGCCAACAATTCCTACCCTATTTTTCAATTTACTGATAACAATTTTCGTTGGTAAACTCAAAATTTTTAAATACCGCCAACAATTCTCGCCTTATGTACCGACGGAAATTTTATACCGTCATGACAGTCCACTGAGAATTTACCAACGAAAATTTTCCATCGATAAACTCAAACTTTTTTAATATCGACAATAATTCCCGCTTTGTTTACCGACAGAAATCTTCTATGGTCACTAACGTCTGTCGCAAATTTTACCAGGATGATTTCTTTCCATATTTAACGACAGATGTTAGTACCATCGCTAAATGAGATTTTTTCCGTCAACTTTACCATTGGAAATAGTTTTCGTCGGTAATTTGCAGCAGTTTATTTTCTGTCGGTAATTTTTTTGTCGCTAATTCTTACTTTTCTTGCGGTGAAATAAAATTAAGCATTATGTTCGTAATTACGGAATTACCAAAATCTTTAAATACTTATAATACCTCAAGCAATCGATTGCTTAATTATAAGAACTGAAAAAATGTCATGCCGATGAATGCCTATTTCACTTCAATCTTTCAGTTGATATTCACAGATAGGATGGTTAGAAAAGAAAGAATCTTGGACTGATGCTTTAAGGGTGATTATGAATGATGGGACATAGCTCCTTTTAGTAATAACGTGTAATGTAGCACCTTAAACAAGTGGCAATTACAGATGGATCGGCTTTTGGGTCCACGATGCCAATAGCCTTCTTTTCTTTTTGGAGAAAAGAAGAGGCTTGTAATAACATAATCAAAATGAAATTGACCACCAACGACTCTTTAATTCTGCGGCTCTGGTGGCGATGAAAGGAAAAGGTTAGCATATGGTCGTCTTGTTCTTTACTCTTGTGGTACTTCAACTTTTACGTCTCTCTCCCTCTTTCTCTCAAAGACGAAGAAAACAAAGATCTGTATGCATCAAAAGTACACAAGATCTAATGATTGTAAAAAGCAATCTCCAAATCTAAAGGTAGAGAGAGATTCTTTTGGACTCCTGTGTCTCTCTATTGTAGTGTGAGCAATAAAGTTCAAACAAGTCAAAGTAGAGACAACTAGGGCAGAGAATGTTGCATGTACCTATAATATGAAAAATTGGACCGGACTGAACCGATCGGTTCGACTGGTTCGATCGGTGACTAATTGGCTATCCAGTCCGGTTGATCCCTAAAAATCAGTTCTCAATTAAACCAGTTTAAACTGGTAAAAATCGATCAATTGACCGGTTAAATCGGTATTGGTCGAATCGGTTAGCCACCGGCTCAGTGAATATACCCTCATTCAGTCATTCACTCATTCCTATTTTCTCTGTTCTTTAGACCATTATAATGTAGCACTACAAGCTTTTGAAGAGTCACTAAATAGGGTTCATGAAGTGGAACTAAAGCAAGATCAATTGTAATCGATCATGCGGTTATTATTTGGGATAACTGTTGATTTTGTTGTAACTCAGATTTTGTTATGATATTAAATATTTAGACATTTTTTAGTGAATTTTTTAATTTTGCGTTGGTTGATGTAATTATTTTGATATCTAGTCATGATATTTTGATTATTATTTAAGAACAATTATATGATTGATGGTTGAAAAACTTATTTATTTTATTTATATTATTTAGTTTATTTTTTTATTTTTTAATATTACTAATATTATATATAATTAAATATAATTATTACGTAATTATGACGTCACACCGATTCAACCAATGATCGAACTGGTCAAACCGGTGATCAGTAAAGCTTCCGGTTCGACATCCTGTTCGGGTTTTAAAACCTTGGTTAAAATCACCCAAATCAATTCCATTCACATCTTTCGCACAATAAATCAACATTTACAGCACAAATTAGTGACTAGAGATTCCCTTCCTTTATGTTTTTTGTCAACAATAAGTGACTGAATGAGTACAGTTTGTATGTCTCCATATGTCAAATGTATGTCTTGTTGTTGTATGCTTAATTGATTACGTGGAGTTTGTATTTGAATTTCTAAATTTCATAACTTTTTTCTCCCGGATTTGAAAAGATTTTATGTTATTATTTTTGTCTAAAGGGAAAAGAAGCGCGCATGACGACGGAAGTACCGACACATTCATCGTTTCACGTCAGGCTTTTTGCGAAGCAGGCCGAAACCAACGTGTCTTAATAGTATTCTATACAAAGCAAATGTCCTATACCATCGAATGCGGTCCTATGCATTTATACCGACCCTTGGAGTGGCCAGGTTCAATGAACCTTCATCCTCTTTTCTCCCTTTTTATATACTCACTTTCTGGACGATGCTTTACTATAAAGCAATCAAAGAGAGAAAGAGAGATTCACAACTCTCTGATCTCATGAGGCATCTACGCTAACTTCTTCAGTAAAAGCTCCTGGCTTAACTATGTATAGGTATGCATTTCGTTCTTTTAGCCTTTTGTATACCAAGGATTGTGCTTAAACCTCTTGTTATTTCTTTATTGTCTGACCATTATCATTTTCACTTTAATTCCTGTTACTGATCATATTCTCGAGTTTTGTCTTTCTGGGTCTTCATACATTTACTAGTAATGAACGATAATTAAATGGAAATAATGATCTCCTCAACATCTTGCCTCTCAAAGCCAATGATAAACTTGATTCTTTCTTCTTGTATGAATACATCTTAAAGAAATATTTATCTGAAACTGCATATCGGGTTCTTCTTTGGCTATTACTTCAAGTCGTCTTACTTCAGAATCTTCAACGCTTCCTCGATAGTTTATTTTCTTCAAATGATCTTTAAGGATAGAGTCCTTGAGTCAGTCAAGTCTCCAAAACAGACAAAGGACCAAGGAATGTAAAAGGTAACCCACAGTACATGTGATATGGTTAAAATTTTGACAAGTAGAAGACTGTGCTGGTCTGAAACAAGAATTCTGATTTTGGGTTGTCAGCAGGAGTCAAGATACTAAATAATGTGAGGAAATGACTGGCCGGGACTAAGAAAATGACCCTTTGGTAGTTGCAAAATAAGGAAGAAAGGAGCCTGAATGTTTATAAAGTGAGATAGCTCTACTTGTATTAATTTATAGAACTGCTACTTTTGTCCTCTCAAAATGCTTTAATACCTTTTTCATCTACTTTTTTAATTCTGCTATCACGTAAGGTGTCCAGATAATGAATCTGATGACGGACGTCGAGAGAAGGTTTTGTTTTCTTCATTGAGCAAGACATTCTTTTTTATTACGGAATAGGGACAGACAATGTAATATTCAATAATAGTGATCTGAAGATGAAGATCGGGAAAATATATAAATAATGTCTATAGTGACATGAGGGTTAGGTACACTTGAGGTCCACATCTAACGCTCGAATTGGCATGAATTTACAGTGATGATGGGCGTGAAGAACACCGGGTAATTAACAAGGAAGCTGAGGCTTGTCAAATTTGTCTTTAAAGCGATCGAATAGATGTCTGCAGCAGTTTCCATCGTATATGCGCGGAAGTTCCTCCTGAGCCATGAAGCTTCAAAATTTTCATGATGCATCAAGAGAACGAAGATCTACTGTTAAAGTTACCAAAGTTGCTAGACCGGTGATTTCGCTGTACTGACTTTATCACCAAGGTCATAACGTATATACATTTCCACTCAAAAAGAAATGGAATCAGAAAGCATCAATCAAAAGCATGCAATAAGAAGAAAGAAAGTGTACACCTTATTGCAGTAATGTGAATATGCTTTACAGTGATTTTATGTTCTTGATGAAGTGGTGCGATAGAGTAGAGTTCCCCTATGAGACTTCAAAAGCTTCATTATTTTACCATAATGGACTGACTGCTGGCTGAGCAAACGACCATGAAAGCAGTCTAACAATCCATTAATACCTCTTTGGATTTTCCTCTTTCCTTGTACTTTTTCTTTCCTCTTGCATGGTTGAGCTTGTACCAAAAACTCTTGGTTATTTCATGATAATTTATAAACTTGTAGTAGTTACAAAGTTGGAGTTTTGTTTCATTTCCATCGAGCTTTTAAGATCGTGAGTATGTTACAGACAGCGTTTGTGGCTTGATGGTGCAAGCAGCTTTGACCCGAGGAATCATTACCCATGGAGTTCCAATACATGTTAAACTTTGCAGACTCGCAATGAAAGGGATGTGTGCGGTGGTCATAAATTGGAAGTGCTTGCGTCTGCCAAAGAAAAGGTGTCTTAAAAAAGAGAAAAAATGAAGAGGTAGGAGAATAAGAGAGGGTGAAGAAGAAGGTTATTTTGGAAAATTGAAGTTGTATTAAAAGGTAAAATAGAAAATGCAAAAATTTATGGGTAATATTAGAATTTATTTTCAAGAAGGGAAATTTTGTATTAATAAAAATAAATGAGGATAAAATAAGGCTCTTAATAGCTAAGGGTATTTTAGAAATTATGATGGTTAGGTTGATAAGGACATTTTTTATAATTAATAATGAAGTGAAAAAGGGAATAACTTGGATTATCAAGAGTAACTGAGTTGAAATTTTTTCTTCAATTAATCTAATAGAATTTTGTAATATATAGGCTTGAAAAGTAAGAAGTAAATTGGACTATCAATTAGTTGAATCCGAAATTCAAATAAGGATAACCTTAGACTGTACTCTATAAGTGGTGTACCATTTTGTTATTAATAAATTATTTATAGCTATTCATTTTTTGAATTAACCATTAATTAATTAACAAAATACAAGGTGTTTCGTTTTATATGTTGTATCGCTTATTAATTCATCAAAAAATGTGTTAATTAAATAGTGATTAACTCGTAATAGATTGTGAATAAATGATGTAATTCAAGAATTAGTGACTTGTCTTAGATAGGCTATATTCTAGTCATAGATTCATAGGTTTTTTAGATATGAGCGAACGATGGCTAGGTATTTGCCTGTAAAATAGGTGCCAGGGTATCTTAAGTTCCGAGGATATCCTATGTTGATGGCTAAGTATCGAAGTGGTACCGAGATATCCCAAGTCTTAAAGATATCTTGTACTGATAGCTACGTACTAGATTAGTACTAGGGTACCAAATTAAATTGAGAATTGAGATACTCTATGCTAATACTTATACATTTGATTGTGTTTTCACTTTGTGAAAGATTATGATAAGTAGAAACAAGCCAGTAAATCATTGAATGTAAGCCTACCAGATTAAGTAGAATCTAAACAATTCAATTAATTATGAGATAAAATATAAATGAGAATAATAAAAATAATACTAGTCTTAATTATTGTTTTGATAAAATTTTGGATGTTTGTTAATTTTTCAAATAGGTTGAGTAATATTGTTATGTATCTTAGTATTATATGTATGTTTTAATCACTTGAATAATTTTTAAATTTATATATTGGATTATTTGATTTTAAAGGTACAATCAATTAACCTTATTGAATAGGCAACTCATCCCTTACCGCTACATTTTTTTTAAGATGGAAAAATTATTAATAACCTTCGTTGCACATGATTAATAAAGTGGAAATTAGGTGGAACCAGTGGATTAATTGGGTAAAATTGTTTTATTATATATATTTTTAATGTGTCAGTTTGGATAGTTGTATCATATAAAATTAAAAACTTTTGTGATTGATGAATATTTTTTAAAACTAATAAAAATTTTGGTAATTAATGTTTATGCTTAAGCAAAAATTTGGATGATTGTAATTTAAGAGTCTTTAAAGTGTCACACTAATGATATGAGTTATATAAGTAAATTTTGTTAAAGACATGTGCAGAAAGTTCTTTTAGGCTACATACTCAACTATGTTTATAAAATCGTGCTTCTGATGGTAAATATCAAGTGACCGACTGACCGTGCTTCTCTCAGATGATTTGTTTTTGGTTGGCTAAAACGTTACCTTCGGGAACTATTATTATATTGTCCGAAATGGTAGTTGGCACGCAGAGTAATTAGATCCACCACAAGCTAATTGATGCACTGAAAATATCTACTTGGCCCCGGGGTCCATGGATACCCTTTCGGCTTACCCGATTAGGTCAAGACACTGAGGGAATCACTTTTTCTCTAATTACAACTTCTCCGCTCAGTCAATTGCATGTATGACTCCACTACTCAATAGCCATCTTCCGAAACGTCAAGTTGCAGTTGAATTGGTAAGAAATTTTTTTGGCTTAAGTAAAGTTATGGGTTCAAACTTCTTTTATGTATATAGTCGTTTAAAATTTGGGACCAGAATTTTATCTCCGCAAGGAACTTATCCAGCTTGAGTAGAGATTAGTCTAAGTACAGATAGCTTAAAAATACTTTCTCATAATTAAGACCCTCTTAAAACATCTCGGTTACCCAAAAAAAAAAAAAGGTCATCCACCGAATATGTGGTAAAATCCAACCTCATGGTATTTTAGACATTGGTATTTTATCACAATGGAAGAATAAGAAATGACAAGTTCACTGAAATGGGTAAATGATAAAGTACAGTGACAGGATTAATTCTTCATTTATATTTTCAGGAACTTCTTATCTCTTACGAATTCCAATTCCAAGCACGAAGAGCAATCAGTAATTGATAATGGCGGCCAACCAATTTCAAGCCATCAGTAATTGATAACGGCGGCCAACCAATTCCAAGCAATCAGTAATTGATAATGGCGGCCAGGAACAAATTTTGAAAGGTACAGTTGATAACATCTAATCTAAATCCGGCCTTGAGTCTTGACATCAATTATTGCCTCCTCTTCACTTCAGGCTTTCTTTTGCTTGGCTGGAGCCATAAACAGGAATCTGAAAACCGAAGCAGCAGAAATTGCTGCAATAAAGGGGCAAACCCAGTACACATAAAAGAACTCCCAAGTGTTGTGCCAATTGTTGACGTAAGCCCATCCGTATGCGTTGGCCGGGTTCATGGATGGTCCCGAATAATTGGCACCAGTTGTCACCAATCCTACGGTCACCACAGCCATCATCCACACCTTCAACACCATGTATTTCGGACCTTTAAGCATTATAGAAAGCAGAGCGAAATTGAACACAAACGTCACTATTCCCTCAGCAATAGCACCCGTGTGCAAATCCACCTTCAAAGAAGGACCCTTGAGTCTATTCTTGTAAATTTCTGGCATAACCAACAGGATTGCCTTGGCTCCACCAATCCCACCTACGGCCTGCGCCGGGAACCGAACTGCCATGGACATGAGAGAAGCATCAGGTTTAAGCCCCGCGGCGTAGAAGGAGACGGTGGTAGCAGGGTTGAAGCTGGCACCGCCCATGGCCGCCCCTATGCTACTGAAAGTAAGCACCAGGATTGCAGCTAAATTAATGGTGATGAAAAGCCCACCTATTGACCTGACCTCAACGCCTACGTAACCTGCTATGATGGAGCTGAAAACGCCAAGCAACGGAACACTAAAAACCCACATGGACGTTAGGATACCGTCGCCCAACGCTGCTTTGATCAAACCCATCCGTTTCTCCGAGTGCCCGACTCTTCTTGTCTTGGTCACAATTCCTGTGAAGTAAGAAGTTATTAAAGAGACGGGAATATCATTATTGGCACAAAGAGCCAAACAAAATAGATGCCTTCCATCTTAGAAAATGCTTAGGTGTTCGTCACAAGGTCGACAAGTCTGAAAATTAAATAATTTTAATTCCATTTGATTTGAAAACTGAATTCTAACATACACTTACCTACCGAGTAGTGGAGGAAAACGTGGCTTGGTGGCAGGTATAGCGTCTACTTTACATGCAACTTTTTTAGATCTTACAGAGCAATACGCAGTTATGCTCTTAGTCAAAACGAGTTACATTAGATCAACCCAAGAGGAATTGCATCACATGTTTCCAACGTGTATATATATATATAAAGACAATATTTTGAGAATAAGTCACCGCTCTTTGAAAATATCGACATTACCGAAATTTAACACTTACTTTCGTAAAAGTGAAATGTGTCGACTAAAAGAACATGTTAAACTACTTCCTTATTTTTTGGAACCGGCATGGATATATACGTATGGCAGGAAACCAAGCCAGCCCAGAGCTCTGCACTTGTTGCATAGGCTGTCTAAGCTCTACTTCACTGTCATGTTGGGCCTGTGAGACGCTGTAACTGACTCCATAGGCCCGTTCTGGCCTATTTTCAATGAGAAAATAAAACAATATTTACGGAAATGCACACTACATTTTTACCTAACGGTGTAAACCATTCCTTCCTTAAATCTTATAACTTCAATCTTCCTTTAAAACTTGGGCCTGGGCAGGCAGAGCCACGAGCTATTAGCCCATGGCCTGTCGATCAACTCGACCTATTGTATATCTTAAAAAAGTTAAAAATATTGTCTTTTTTTAAATATCTAGTCAGGACTATGATCGACCTGTGATTCAGTCAAGACGAGTCAAAATCTAACCGGCCCTTTTTGACATTCCAATATGCAAAGTAGACCTATGCTTGTCTCGAACAAAGGTTTACGCATAGAACTGCTACTATTGCCCACAAAACTATGATATAGGAATGCCTCAAATCTCAAGTAGAAGAAAAAATGGTTAAAGAAAATAAAAAACACACGCCCAAAGTCTACATATTTGTTGAGTCAAAGCACAGCCATCTGTCTTCTTAATTTGCCAATAGCCATAGAAAAGGACGTGTCCTGCTACCTTCTGAGCATCCGCGGTGGCTTTGATTTTATATATTTCAACTTGTATTCATTATTCAATGGACTTTTGTCCCGCCCACCAACCAACTCTGATCAGTATACTTTCAAAATAAATTTTAAAATTTTAAATAATACATTAGTGTTATGAGAAGTTATTAATTTAAATTTCATCAATAAGTTTCATTTAAATAAAAAGAATTTTATTAAACAAATATTGACATCAAAATCATTTAAATTTTTTGAAACAACATTCACTTAAAGTTCTACTGAGACACGGGATATAAAGAAATTCAATAATAAGTAACTTTATTCAATAATACTTAAAGTTCTACTGAGATGCCCAAAACTTGTTAAAAAATGAAGTCCAGATTTTCTGTCCAATATTATTCTATCTTATTCTATTTTATAGAATCTTAGCCATTTATTTTACGGGATCCACGCGGACTCCATGTGAGCCCCACGTAAATAAATGACTGAGATTTATTAGACACAATAAAACACCATAATATTAGACAGAGAATCTAAATTCTAAAAAATGTTGTTAAAAAAAATGATAGATGTTATAAAAGATATAAATAATATGGTGTGCCACTAATTATAGATGCACCATTCAATAGTTAGTGTACGTTATTGGTTTTGGTTTTACCTAC
>JANKOE010000206.1:80430489-80446169 GCA_026284465.1 Erythroxylum citrifolium | reverse complement strand
ACTTTTAAAAAAGCTATTTTTTAATTGACAGCCAAACAGTCAACTGACTTTTAAAAAAAGCTCTTCTCAGAAAAGCTCTACTGGCAAAAGCTCTACTGAGAAAAGCTCTATTGACAAAAGCTCAACCAAACAGACCCTAAAACTCGGTCTATTAGAAAAGCTCTATTGACAAAAGCTCAACCAAACAGACCCTAAAACTCGGTCTATTATTTATAATATCCTTCAGAAGAAACATGCAATGAATTGAATGCCAAGGGACCAACTGCAGTTAGGGAAGTTCTGCGAGGAAGGTAGCATGGATCTGTTTTCAATAATGGGAGTTGAAAAAATTTGTAAACAAGTTGACCAAGCATGTAGGATTTAAAGCCTCTTTGGTGATCGCAATAACTATCGCCTTATTGTCCAGCTGTACATACGAATGTTCCCTTTGATTTTCTGCTTGTTCAACTATTAAATGCACACCAAAAAGATTGTCGGTGAAAAAATAAAGTGTGACCATAAATTTCTTGTTTGACCATAAAATTTTAGTTTTTATCTTTTAATTAGATCCTTTCCAAGTCTTGAATTTTGGTTTGAGGGCCAACATTGTTTATTAATTTTAATTGTTTTACTCCAAAGATTACTGAAACTTGATGATTTCGGTTTCATGTAAAGAATTGATTGTGAGTTAATAAAACTATAAAACGACTTGTCAAGAATTTAAGTCGACGATGGACGCTACTCTAACTTATTGCATATTTGGATTGACTTTTAGAAGGTCAATGATTACTTTTCTCTGTCACAAATTTTTTTTAAAGAAAAATGAGAATTTAATTATAAAATAAAAAAGTAATTCTTTAATAGATATAATTTTTTTGACAGTCAAAATACAGTTTTTTAAGAATCTCAAATTTAGAGCTTCTCAAAAAAACCTCTCAAATGACTTTTTCAGGTAGATTTTTCAGATTAATTAATTAATTTATTTTTAGCCTCTTTTGCTCTTATTTTTTACACATAATTCTCACAATATTTACAAATTCATCTTCACGTTTATTATGTATTTAACTATTTACTCAACTTGAATATTTATTTTGAGATTTATATATTATTATTTGACTTATTATATAATAATTAATATATTGCGCTTTGTATATTGTTTAATATATTTTAAATAATATTTATATACACAAATAATTTTATTACAAAATAAAATATAGTTAATATTAAAAGTATTTTTTTTATGTTGTTAAACAATTTACTATATGAAGCTCTTTAAAAAAACTCTCTTTTAAATAGCAGTCAAACAATTAATTAACATCTTAAAAAAATTCTTCTAAGAAAATATCTATAAAAAAATCTACTAAAAAAAGCTCAACTGACATAAGCCCAACATGAGTCTTTAAGGATTGTTCAAATACAACTTCAATATCTTTTATATTTGAATCTTTCTTAAGTAACTTTATGTCATTTGTTAATAATATGTATTTGCTATGACAAAAGAATTTAGGTGTATCCCACAGAAACTGGTTTTTTTAATTTAAAAATGTTATCATGTACGATAAGAATACTTTAGGAATTATTTGTTTCTATTTTTATTTTTAAATTGTGTTAAAAAACTGTTTACTTGAATTTTTATTTTATGTTTTTATTTTTGGTCTCTTTTTATTTTAAAAAATTATGAAAACCCTTAAAAATAATTTTTTCTATTTCTTTTTTCATAATATGATTGACTATAAAATAAATATATATCATTTAATTGTTTAATATATAAATTAGAATTATGAATAATTTAGTTTTACTTAACAATTGTAATTAAATTTTGTAATCAAATTTAATAATTATCAATAAATTTAATTAAATATAAAATATGTTCAAAATATATAAATTTTGATTAAATAATTTAAATATATTTAGAATAAATATTAATTTAAAATAAAAATAAAATATTTATTTTAATAAATAAAATAATTTTTGTATTATATAAGAGATTAAAATAATTTTATTTAATTAAAATAATTTATTTTAAATTTTTATCTAATATATAATTATTAGTAAGAGTAAAAATCCAATAAATAGAAACTAAATATTACAAAAAAAGTGTAATAAAGAAGCATTTGCATGGTTTTGACCAAAAGAAAGGCAGCAGCTTAAACCAAAGTCTCCTTTGACCTCTCTATGCTCATTAAATATTCCCGCCACTCGCCCAACGGTTCAACGCGTTCCACTAGCGCTAGTAGCACGCACCAATTAATGGCTCTTCAGTGGCCCTATCGTGGAAGCAGGATAATATCATGCTAAAGGGTCTTGGCCTATATAAGCGAACACATTACACCACGAATGAGCAAGTTAACCTAGAATAACAGCTTCTTTGGGTTGATCCACCATGGGTGTTTCATGCCTTTCTTTTATTCTGCTCTTCTCCTGCATTGTTCTTCACTTGAGTCCATTAGTTCTCTGCGATAGCAAGGTTGATAAAACCAGGTTTGGCGATGATGATGATTATTACTGTCGACGTTGGGGTCGACGCTGTGGAGGACGATTTGGTCGTGGACCAAGGGGAGGCCTAGGAAGAGGTGGTGGCATTGGTGGTGGAGGAGGCTTTGGAGGTGGTGGTGGTGGGGGTTTAGGAGGTGGTGCAGGTAGAGGTGGTGGATTTGGAGGTGGAGCTGGAGGTGGCCTTGGTGGTGGTGCTGGAGGAGGTGTTGGAGGTGGAGGTGGTGTTGGAGGTGGTGCTGGTCATGGTGGAGGATTTGGAGCTGGAGGAGGAGTGGGTGGTGGAGCTGGAGGAGGGGTAGGGGGAGGTGGTGGTTTTGGTGGTGGAGGTGGAGGTGGTGTAGGGGGTGGATCCGGTCGTGGTGGTGGTTTTGGAGCTGGCGGAGGAGTGGGTGGTGGAGCTGGAGCTGGAGGAGGTGTTGGCGGAGGTGGCGGTTTTGGTGGTGGTGGTGGAGGTGGCGATGGGGGTGGATCAGGTCATGGTGGAGGGTTTGGTGCTGGGGGAGGAGTTGGAGGAGGAGCTGGAGGAGGCATTGGAGCTGGTGGAGGTGGGGGTAGTGGAGGAGGTGGTGGAGTTGGCGGTGGTTCAGGTAGTGGTGGAGGCTTTGGAGCTGGAGGTGGAGTAGGGGGTGGCGTTGGAGGAGGTGCAGGAGGAGGTGGTGGAGGTGGAGGCGGGGGTGGTGGTTTAGGTGGAGGTTCAGGGCATGGAAGTGGTTTCGGTGGTGGAGCAGGTGTAGGAGGTGGTGCTGGTGGAGGACTTGGAGGAGGAGGTGGTGCTGGTGGAGGGCTTGGTGTAGGAATTGGGGTTGGCATAGGAGTTGGAGTAGGCACTGGTGCTGGCCATGGAGTTGGTGTTGGCAGTGGCAGTGGCAGCGGCGGTGGAGGCGGCAAATGATCTCTCTATAACTTCACTTCCAAGTGTAAAACATTTACGTTAAAAGAGTTCTTGTTCCCCTTTTAACAATTGCCCTGTCCTAATACAGGCATCTTTGTTGTCTAATAAAACGTTTTTGAATATGTAATTAGGAAATCAAATGTAACGTATGTCTTTCTACATTCTGAATGTACTCTTTATTTCTGTTTCTGATCCAACATAAATCTCACCATTCTTGGATATTGATTAACTGTAATAACTTCCAGCCTTTCGTGTACATAGTATCCATTAACCAGTGCATATAATTCTGAAGTAGCTCCAACCACTGTTATGTATGACCATGTAATTCTAATAACTACTAAGAGACCATGTAATCCTCTGTCCAATCCTGACCAGTGTCTAAAACCCCGACCATTGTCTACGACCATGTAATTCTAATTAGTAGTAAGAGAGATTTTGCTCCCATCGCAAGCTTTACTGTCACGAAAGTCTGACAAATGTTAGTCTCTTGGCCCATTAACATTAACCTCCACACTCGGGGGTTGACCTCCTACTGTACAGTCAGAAATCTCATTAACTCTTCTGTCTACCAAATGGGACGAGCCATCTTCCCAATTCTATCACCCGATAACTTCAGGAATGACCAACAAATGGAAACGGATACATTGCACACATCTCATACGGACCAAATCAAATGGGCCACTCTACTAGGCCTTTGATATAATCACATATCCAACAGACTACTATACTGAATCACTACCCCAAGGCAAAGAACCAACGCAATGCAAACACGCGTCGCGGGGTTAACGTCCTGTCTTGTTTCCCGCCGTTTTGCTAGTACAGTTACCACTTTACCCCTTTGAAAGTGATCTGAACCACCACACTCGCTCAGTCCATTCCTTTTTGTCTAATTCGATTCTCATCTAGCCCTAACATCATAAACACAAAATCATCGTCCCTGATGGAGCTCAGATCTCGTTCCTCCTTTGCCAAGAAAGCCTCCAACACTGGTGAGTTCTATAGTCTCATTCATTTTCTAAACTTTGGTTATTGGTTACTAAGAGATTGAATGAAACTGCCGTGTCATTTGGCCTTTCCGGCTTTGGAGCAGATAATACGGGGGAGGATATTCCTGTATCAGCTTCAGACTCCGACGGCAACGGCTTCTCATATGAAGGTATTTTGATCTTATTATGCCTTTTTACACTATTCTTGAGCCGCATTACTTGGAATATGTTTTCATTGTTTCTTTTATAAAAGATAACGCAGTATCTTTTGAAGAATCTTCGGACTACAACGCCAGCAGCCAAGAAGGTACTTTTTGATTCTTTTTCCTCCCTTCTTGAGCGTTACTCTGTATAATTTTACCTTGACTCTACTTCACACAGGCCGTTATTCTGACCAGGACGACTTCAAAGATGAAGGTACTTTTGCTTCCTCTGCTTTTATTCGCATTTACTCCCTTTATTTATTCGTCTATTACACATTGATTTTTATGTATATGCAGTTACCCAAGGAAGGCATATGGATCAAGGACCCCATAATGAATATCATCTGGTTTACCAACAACAAGAACTTCCTAGACCCAAAAGAAAGAAGTCTTATAGAAGCAGAGCTAGCAAACTGTCAAAGCCATTGTTGAAGTGGGAAATCTGGGAAGAAGAGGATCAGAAATGGATTGATGAGAACATGACAGAAGATGTTGACTCGGATAATCAACATGAGCGTCTCGAGGAAACTGATGAGGGATCTTCAGACCTGACTATCTCTTTGTTAAGGTACCAAAAGGAATGGCTGTCTTGGGCTTTGAAACAAGAAGATTCTGCAACCAGAGGAGGGATTCTTGCAGATGAGATGGGAATGGGGAAGACCATTCAAGCAATTGCTCTTGTTCTTGCAAAACGAGAAAGGAACAGGAAAATGTTCGAGTTCAGTGGAAGCTCATCATCTTCAGGTTTACCCACTGAGACTGGAGCCAAACCAACCCTTGTAATCTGTCCTGTGGTTGCTGTCACTCAATGGGTGAATGAGATAGAAAAGTTTACATTACCAAATAGTACCAAGGTGTTTATCTATCATGGAGCAAAAAGAACGAAGCTGGCAGAACATTTGTATGAGTATGATTTTGTTATCACGACATACTCAATTGTTGAGGCTGAATACAGAAGATATGTGATGCCACCCAGGGAAAAGTGCGAATACTGTGGAAAATATTTGTATGGACGTAAACTGTTAGTTCATATGAAGTACTTTTGTGGGCCTGATGCTAGGCGAACAGAAAAACAGTCCAAACAGACTAGGAAAAAGCGTAGAATTCCCCCAAAGAGTATACTGAAAAGAAAATCTAATGGTGATGAAAATGATGGGCGTCAAAATGATATTAAGGGGAGAGCTTATAATAAGGAAGTGAAGGAAAATGAGACAGAAAATGGCGTTACCCTAGAAGAATCAGAAGCTTATCTAGACTCAAGGAGAAAAAACTCGATTCTACATTCTGTGAAATGGGATCGTATTATTTTGGACGAGGTAAGCTATAGTCGTGCCACTTCTGTAAATTTTTGTCTTAGATGTTATGTCATTTTTTTCACCGTAACCATCACTTGGTAACAAGCTGGTTGTTAGTTTTTCTCTCTCTCTTTGCATCTTTTGGTTGACCAAAATTAATCTCCAAATTGGTTGGATGCCAGCATAGCAAAAGTAAAGCTACTTTTGGGTTTTCTGCTTACAATGTCAGTTAAAATAAGTTCATGAAACTGTGCAAGATTTCGATTTAGATTTCTAGCTTCTTTTAACTCCATATTTGGCCTCCTGTTTCAAATTTTCTGATGAAATACTTGATAAGAATGATAATATCTTGTTTATGGAATAAGCTTATTTACTTAAATTTCTTTTTTTAATTCTTTACTTACTGTTTCTTATTTTCCCTTTGCTTTTCTTATACACATTTCTTATACACATGTCACTTTCCATAGACTTTGCTTCCAATCCTGGCCTAGTTTTGCCTTTTCAATGTTATATTCTTATACTTTCTCTTTTTCTTCTGATCCAAACCAGGGTCACTGTATTAAGGATAGACGAAGCAGTACTGCAAAAGCTGTTTTTGCTTTAGAATCTTCATATAAATGGGCTCTTAGTGGCACTCCCCTTCAGAACCGAGTTGGAGAACTATACTCTTTGGTGAACACTTTATTCCAAATAACTGGATTTAATTATCAAGTAAATTTCCCGCTTATACATTTGGAATTCTGTGTGTGCAGGTTCGCTTTTTGCAAATATATCCATACTCATATTACTTATGTAAGGACTGTGATTGCAAAATTCTTGATTATAGGTATGGTCCAAGACTCTTGTGTTTTGTGAATATGATATTAGCTTTTGTGGACCTGGACCTTTAATAGACTTTCTTTGTCACTATAATGTTTATGAACATTTACATTTCTGCTTTATTTACAAACTATTCTTTTGTTTGCTGTATAGAAAACATATATGGTTACTTGAAAGTTAAGTTGGTTTTTTAATATCAATTGATACACCACGCTATCGTATCTTTTCTGTATATAATTGCTCATCTATCTGTTGAGTTTGGAAGTCAAGCTGTTTGACTTTCATATCTTTTACACTTATTTTGATGTCCATTTACATTTATAGGACTTCATCAACTTGCCCCGGTTGTCCTCATAGTTCTGTCAGACACTTCTGTTGGTGGAATAAAGTAAGTTTTTCCACTTAAGGTTTCCTTATCCACATCTGTTGGAAGAGTTTTTAATGCTGATACTATTTCCTTATATGGACACCCTTGCGTAATTGACTTTAATTAGTCTTTCCTACATAGGAACATTATGAAAATACAGTAAATAGGGATCCTATTAGGGAATATTTAAGTAATATGTATTAATAGTTTTGATGAACTCGAAATGTTTACTCTTCTCTGCCTACTCTTTCTGCATGGTATTACAGTAGTAGTTCTTGAGCCACCTTTCTATCAGTTGTCTTTCTTTCAATCTTTTGTATAACGTATCCTTAGGTATCAAAACTAGCACATCTCCTCTTGGTTGGCTTAGCCTTCTATTGTCTCTTTGACATTTCATTTCTCGAGCTATCTTTTGAAATGTCAGATTTCTCTGAAGAACATTCCGTTGGCATGTTTAATGTCCTAGTTCCATTTGCTATCTCGTCTGCAAGTGGTTTCCCTTGTGGCCTGCCAAATATGGCAATATTAAACCGTCCATGGAAAATACATCTATTTGTCCCATATACTGTGGACCTTTCTAAAGGAATGTAGAATGCCTAGGGATCAAAACTAGATGATCAGGCGGTCCTGTGTAATGAAGGAGGATGTGATGACCATGTCTTGATTTTGGAACTCAATATCATTGGAGATTATTAAAAATGTTATGTTTCCTATTACTGCAAAGGAAATTAGTGAAACTCTCCTATGAATTCTTGCTCTTAACTACCATAGCATGGGTGACTTTAAGATTCTTTAGTGTCAAGAGCATTTTTTTTAAGGACATGAAAATAAATGCAGAAGATTTTATGCAAATATACTGTGACGTGAAATCAACAATGAGCATCGTACAGAATCTTTTTCTTTTTTGAAAATACATAGTACAGAATCTTGCTCCACATAATGGATGAAATTGATAGAAATTTCGAAGAGGAAAAGTTGTACACCAGATTGATTAATTATTTCCTATATAGTATCTAGTTGACAGTTACATATGTGTTCACTAAAAGGCTCTCTAATAAAGTTTCAAGGGCTCACAAGTAAATTAAGAATGATAAACATGGACTGACTAATTTTTAGGAGAGTACTGAAGAGTCTATTACAACTGATATTATTTTCTTTTTATGTGAATATATGTAATTAGCCTTTCTTCTGTAATTAAATTTCCCTAAGTAGGAGTATCCTATAAATACCCTAAATAGGAAATCCTATTAGAGAATTATCTCATATAACACACATAATTCTCATGAATTGTTATGTTACTATTTTTTGCCTAATCTTTTTATTGGCCTAAAATTTGTAACTCATTATAATTTTCTTTTGCTTATTTCTAGAATATTGCCAAGCCAATTCAATCTCATGGTAATTCTGATATGGGGAGAAGAGCAATGTTTTTGCTGACAAAAAAGGTTCTAAAAGACATGTTATTAAGGCGCACTAAAAATGGAAGGGCTGCTGATCTTGCGCTTCCTCCACGTATTGTAAGTTTTCTTATCACATGTTTAGTTTGCAACTTAAGTATCTACTTTTAAGTTTGCTGACAATAGTCTTTGCACCTTAACTACAGGTCACACTGAGGCGAGATGCAATGGATATTACAGAAGAAGATTATTATGAGTCATTACATAGTGAAAGTCAAGCACAATTTAATACGTATGCCACTCTTTGGTGCATTATTAGAGTGTACTTCTGCAAATTACTTTTGTTCACCTACAATTTACAATGTAGATATTAGATTTTGGAAATCTGCCAGTAAGCTGAATTTCTTTTTATCTTACTTTTGTGGTTGTTGGTGGAAATTCATATAGATGTAATAGATTGAAGCTACAACTTCAGGCATTCATTCTCTGTTCTTTCTACTTTTTACAGATACGTTCAAGCTGGAACTGTGTTGAACAACTACGCACACATATTTGACCTTCTGACACGCTTGCGGCAGGTGTCTAAATCATTTCATCATGACAATTTATCATGTTAAATCTAGTGCTTTGAACTATAATATCAACTCTTATGGCATGATTTGATATGAGAATCTTTTAAATTTTGTGGAATCACTCAGTGCATGGAGTCCAAAATCTGAGAATTGAAGACCTGGGATTGTCAGTGTCTCATTGTTCTTATATAGTCCTCAATTCTGATTCTTGTTTTAATCTTTGAACATTACAGGCCGTTAATCATCCATACCTGGTGGTATATTCTAACGCTGCTGCTTTAAAAAGTGGAAACATGGTTGATGCAGATAGTGCTGAACAAGTGTGTGACCTTTGTCATGATCCTGCAGAAGATCCTGTGGTTGGTAGTCTTTTCTGTCCTTATCTCTCTTCTTGGAGTATGCGACTTTCTCTTCTCTAAAGTTCTAAAATCAACATATTTCTGTGTTTATCATTCATTACAGCAAGGGCTTCCTCACTGTTCTTGTTCTTAGATAGTGACAGTGTTGTGGTTGTCCTTGTTTTTCTTTTTCTTTATCTGCTTCCTGTTCTTTTATTTTCATTTTACTTTAAAGTTTAGTCCATATCAACTACTGTTGCCCATTGTTCTGTAAGACTTTTAAGCACGTCTTTTCAAAGGGTGCAGTGACCAGGTATTGTAATATGGTTGCAGTGCTTGATAAAATAGTCAATTACTGGTTCTTTCAAACAAAATGAGGGTTATCGATATTAATTGAAGCAAGGAGAACGAGCAGATATATGGATTCAATTTTTCTCAATTCCGCTGTACCTTGTTGCTGCTGTTCTTGCATGGATGTTAACAGAACTGTTCATGTTCCCCTCGATGTTCTTATACACTTTTCTATTTATTCTTTCAGGTTGCTGCTTGTGCTCATGTCTTTTGTAAGGCTTGTTTACTTGATTACTCCAGCACTGTTGGACAAGTCCGTTGTCCCAAATGTTCAAAGTTAGTTACTGCTGATTTGACTAGTGGACGTCAGATGACTAAAACAACTGTCAAGGGCTTCAGATCCTCTAGTATTCTGAACAGAATAGAGTTAAATAATTTTCAAACAAGCACAAAAATAGAAGCCTTGGTATGTAGTACATGAAAGTTGCACTGTTATTACAAGTACTTTGCTTTAATTGCTGCAACCTGCCTGTTGTTTGCAATCTCTTGGTAACTGCTGACTCATTTAATGCCCTTAGAGAGAGGAGATTAGATGTATGGTTGAAAGGGACGGTTCTGCAAAAGGAATTGTTTTCAGCCAGTTTACCTCGTTCTTGGATCTCATTAACTATTCTCTCATGAAGGTGCTAATCTTATGCCTTTTTATGTTATTTTCCAATTGAACTTGAAGGAGCATCTAACATGATACAATTTTGTAGTCTGGTGTAACTTGTGTTCAATTGGACGGAAGCATGTCTTTGCCTGCAAGAGATGCTGCTATTAAGAGATTTTCTGAGGATCCAGATTGCAGAATTTTCCTTATGAGTTTGAAGGCTGGAGGTGTTGCCTTAAATCTGACAGTGGCATCACATGTGAGCTATCTCAAGTCATTTTGATACTTGTAATGCGTTCCCTTTATGCCTTACTGGAGAGCGGTAGTTAACTTTATTCTACCTCAGTGGGCTAGATTTAGAAGTGAATACATGAAGCTCCTTACCACTTCTGTGCCAGCATTACGTGCACAAATTTCTTACGTTTAGTTTTAGTTTTGTGCTCTGACTTTCTCTGCTAGTCATTTGACTGATTATTGCAAGGTCCGTTGCCTATTGTCTCATTTATTATTAATAGCTATATACATCTTCGTCTATTCTGTTATCTTGGCTGCCATCATTTTCTCAGATGCCAATTTGCCCTCCTTGTGACTGATATCCAGGTTATTCATAATTGCATGAAATTGTGTAAATTTTCAGGTATTCTTGATGGACCCTTGGTGGAACCCAGCTGTAGAGAGGCAAGCCCAAGACAGAATCCATCGAATAGGACAGTATAAACCAATCAGGTATGGTATTTAAGCTTATCAGTATAAGCAACGAGTTTCATGCCTTTAATGGCTGACGTATTTGCACCGTAGGATTGTGAGATTTGTAATTGAGAATACGGTTGAGGAGAAGATTCTGCAATTGCAAGCAAAGAAGGAAGTAGTGTTTGAGGGGTAAGTCGGTTATTGACCGTGATTTACACGTTTAGATTCGAACATATTGTGGCCATTGCACTTAGGTCCTTTCTTTTAATTCTATGCTATCTTTCTTTGATCTTTATCGTTAGCAAGTAACATTTGAACAAGTCTAATTTGTTTCTTTGTAATGCCCTCTCACAGGACTGTAGGAGGGACGTCAGCTGCCCTGGGGAAATTGACAGAGCAAGATTTGCGATTTTTGTTTGTAACCTAGTTACAGTCTATGATTCAGGACTTTCTTATGATTGTCCGTCACATAAACCTGACCATGTTGAGTTGGGTGTTACAAAGTGGCGATTTTTGCTTGAATCCTTTTACGGTTATGCATGTTTCTGCTAGATTATTTTGTCGTGGGAACGTCGAGCTACTTCGTTTTCCAAGGTTGACAAGCAGTACTGTAGCTCGAAGAGGAGTTAAAAATCTTCTCTATACTCTCATGCATATGTATATGACTGGCTACACATGTATCAACTTTACTTTTGCTGGACATAAAAAGTGGCTACACATGTATCAACTTTACTTTTGCTGGACACAATGAAAAAATTGGCTAACAGAAAAAAAAAAAAACAGTTGATAGAAATTGAGGGGACGGGGGAAATCGAAGGGCAATACATGAATGTATAATATGATTAGCAAAGTAAGATCTTTTCTTTCAATGAAATCATGAGTAAATGTGAATGTTATAAATATTTTACAACTAAAGTTCCAAAACTCTCATCTTTAAATCTTACGCCCATGCCAAACCATTGATCAAAGCATCATTGAAATTCATTCAAGTGATAAAAAATGGAATTATTGTCCTTATACCTCAAATTCATAGCTTGTTTAAGCAAAAACAATTTATTGTTACCTGTATTTGTATTTGACATATACAAAAATTCAAGCTTGTCCCACAAAGTTGTGAATCATTTGAAATGTGATTCAAATTATTATCATCTACCCATTTTCTAACAGAGCCGCAAACAATTTTATGCTCAAATGCTCATTCTTCGTCACTTTTAGACTCGGGCTTTTTAGTGACAAATACTGGTAGATGCTTCTGTTCACAAACAATAAATCTTTATCATACCTTTCTATTTGTGATAATTTTTGTCATTCTAATTGATCATTCTATTGTAATTAGGCTCTAGCTTTCAATTAAGCTAAACTTAGTAAACCAAAGCTCTGATGCCATTTGATGTTCGACACATAAGAGGCAACGATAGCACAATATAGGGAGCAAAATAAAACCTCTCTTTGGAATGAAACTATGAGGATTAAAAGCGAATATACAAAAAAAATAAATTTCTAATTTAGATACCCTTTTCAATGTGACAAGAAAAAATTACGGGACCTTATCCAAAAAATAATCCACTATAATTAAAATTTATGAGTACATCAAAATGAGTTCTCTAATAGTTTAAGAGTTCATAACAATCAATATTGTACTTATTAACAAAATGTTAATCTATAATGTATATATATCAAAATCCAAATATGCATGCCAAATAAAAGTAAATTGTCTTTAGTTGAAGCATGAGCTAGCTCGTTGTTTGGTAAGAGTAGTAACAGGTTGTAGTAACATTATTGCACCAGTCCGACGGTTGACAATATCAGATGAGGTTAGGTAGTTTAGTTACAATAAGAAAGTAGCGGGATGGGATAGGGAAGTAAAGGAAGAACTATAAATGAAGAAGAGTAGGTGGTTCTGCCCTACTAACTTTTTTTTTATAGATTAGCTGTCCTTTTTTCTTTTTTTTTTTTTTTTTTTTGTACAAAAGGAAAACTACGCCCCTAAATTAATGCTACGGGGAATATAGCGCCTTGCACATTTCGTCTGAGGATCTCCTGAACTTCAAAAGGGGGGCTCGTGGAGGATATAAAGGCTCGGGCTGCACACCCCAGCGAATCGAGTGAGGCTGTCCGTGCACTTGTTGTCTTCCCTGAACACGTGCTGCATCTGTACCGTCCATTCGTGCTGCAACAGTTGTTAGATACCTGACACCAAAACAAAAACTTCATTCTGAATCACGACAGTAGCAGAAAGAATATTAATAGCTTCTAAGAAGTCGACTTTGACTACAACTTGACGATATCCCAAATCTCAAGCCAAAGTTAGACCCGAGAGTACCCCCGTAACTCCGCAGGCCAAAGTTAGCTGTCCTTTAAGTTTACATCTTCTCTGCTCATAACAGCTAGTTACGTTAAGCCCACTTAACCTTAATGATGTTCAGCCCGCATGGACATGGTAGTAATTTCAAATTTGTTCTCCAATCTCGATCTTGAATTTTAAACCATTACAATATCTTATCTACTTACTGAATTTTTGGGCTAAGCCAATTTTATTAGAACTAAGACAGAATTAGAATCGTAATAAGAAAACAATAACTTGTTTTCACTTTAAACTTTAGTTTTTATAAACTTATTTATTTGATAATTAATATTATTTCATTTAAAATTATTCTGTTTTTTAAATTACATTTTTAATTTAATAATTAAAATAAATATTATTTTTATACAATTTTTACTAATTGAATTATTTATTTTTAATTAAATTAGTATATTTTACAAATAGTTGTTAATAAATATTATATACGAGACCCAAATAAAAGTACTTCATTAATTATTATAATTTCATCTATTATTTAATTATTATCAGTAATAACTGTTAAATATTATTGATAGGGGGGTGTGTTGAAATATGAAGTGGGAGTTTGTCCCACATCGGATAAGGAGAGGAATGAAGATTAATATATAACCTAAGGAGCTACTCCACCTATCACCAATTGGTTTTAGGATGGAACCTCACTTGGGCTTATATGTGATATAGCATTCCTTCTCGTATGGGCCCGTAGGCCCATTATGAATTCTAATACAACATTGATAACAAACGAAACTTAATACATTGAAGCAACAAAGATGAGAAAGAAGAGAACATCGTTGGTTTTAAAAGCGAAGTGGCTTTTGGAGCAAAACGGCGTCGGCCTCCGTTAAGCTTTCCAACATTATTGGCTCCCGTGAAGCGGAAAGCATGGAGAAGTGGGTTTGAACAATGAGTTAGAGTAGCAGTGAAGCTGGAGAGATGAAGGATTGGCGCGCAAATCATTGAAACAACAAAGTGGACAAGTGAAACTGATCTGTCTGTCTCGTTCCAATGGTAAGTGCTTTGTTTAAAAGTTAGATCGCAAATGGGCCCCAACCCGACCCGGATTGACCGAGCCACAGATCCAACCTTTACGAGAAAATTGGGCTCTGGTTCAGTCCCCGTCTAGTCCTAACAACTTTTTCGTAAAATTACTTCCTCCAACTATTGTCTAACGAAAGAACTCAGTCACCAAACTCTAATATCAATTGTGACAAGAACATTTCAGCTGTAGTAAAATTAGATAAAATAGCCAAAATCCTCATGTAGAAGTTAAAGCTTAGGTCAGCTAATTGTTATTTTATAAAATAATAATTTCACTTTTTTACTAATCGCTTACATACTTTTGTAATATGTCGCCACATCATTACCTCTTGAAAACAAATACCTTGACGAGTATTTAATTTAGTCATCTTGATTTTGTATATATAAATATCTTCGTCCAAAATTAAGTGTCTTCATGCAATTTCATTTTTAATCTTACATTTGAATTTTATCTCTTGTTGAAAATTTTTGTTAATGCTAACTAATATGTATCACCACTCACCTACTCTTAAGTTTTTATAGGTATTTGCCTTATTTGGCAAACAACGAATTATATTAACTGTTAGTTGATTCTATCAACGATTAGCTGATAGCTGATTATGTCAACTAATTTGACTAACGGATAACATCAGCTGTTTATTAAAGATGCTTGATAAAATTAATTATTTAATATTAGCTGTTAATGTGTAAAATGGCTTATGAGGGTATGATTTAACAAAACTTATAGGAATATGAATATTATATTTCTTAGTATTTCGTTAAATATTCTTATAAGAATTTAAAATTTAGATATTTAATTTTACAAAAATTAAGTTTATAACTTTAATAAAAACATAAACATAATAATAATAATAATAATAATAATAATAGCCGAACATTAAATTCTCTATTAATATGAATGATGCAGTGAGCTACATCATATTAGTTTTTAATATAATATGTATGAATTTTATTATTTAATAAATTAAAAATATATATAATTATAGTATGATACAGATACGATATATAGTAGTTATATACTAAAAATATTAATTTGGTGTGACTTTTTATGTTCAAAAACTTAATATTATAGTATTTTAAATGTAAAATAATATTATAAAATTAAATAAAGATTAAAAAGTTTAATTAACCTCTTTATTATATTCTTCCAAATTTTAGTACGATAAAAAAAACCAATTTTGAAAATACACAAAACAAGAGTAAGTGGAGGGTTATATTGTTATTAGACAAACAACTAACTCTAAAAACTCTCTTACGAAACTTTTAAAAATCAGTTTATTAAAATTAAATTAACTAATCAATAAATCATTTGCCACACATACCA
>JANKOE010000206.1:80411061-80430389 GCA_026284465.1 Erythroxylum citrifolium | reverse complement strand
ATGCTATCTTACTTAATTTATGACAACTTGATTTATGCTAACTTAATTTTACTTAATTAAGCTAATCATGCTTAATTAGTCATAAAAAAAATTCGGGGCTAACATCACCTGAATGGGGGCTAAGCTCCAAGGTCACCACAGCAAACCCTACCTCTATCCCAACAGAGGGACTAGGAACATCAGAACCTGTAGAAGCCTCTACCTCATCTGGACTACCCCCACAGCCGGACCCCCCTTACAACAGAAACACGGCCCACGCCAACTTCCAAAGAAGGGTCTAAGCAAGGAGGAAGGGGTCCACTAACATGTTTCCCCGAATCCTCCCTGACTACATGACTACTGCCACTGCTCTTACCCATTACCTGAGCACTATTAAGCGCCGAACCACTCTTGAGCGTCTTAGGCGATGGAGCCAAAGAAGCCACACCCCGACCATGCTGATCCAATATCCCCTCAGCCCGCGGTTCTACACAACCCGGATCCGGGCAATGATCAATCGGAGACAGAGCCGGCCCCTCGGCTGAACCAGACACCAAATCAGCACTCCAACCAGAGGAAAACCGTCTCCCTGTAGCAACCCATTTTCGAACACCCAAGCTAGGCTTCCAAGGATAAGACACAGCAATAGTGTCACGAAGCAGCTCCCCATGCTCCCCAAGTCGCGTAATGGACACACTATCCGGCAACTCGAGGTCCTTCGGAACCTCAATACAAAGCTTGGCATAACCTATACGACCCATAGCAGCTGTCAGCGCATCCATACACAGGGCAGTCCAATTTTCCATCGGTAAATTATGAAAATGAACCCAAAGCGGAATGACATCAATCGATCCCTTATCCACATCCATCCCTGGACGCCATTGCCTAAGAAACAATGGTTGGTCCCCAACATGCCAAGGTCCAAGTTCCAGAATCTCACCAAGATTGGCATTCGGAGAGAACTTGAACAACACAGAGCCGTCCTCCCGAAGCATAGCCTTTTCAAAACCCTTTTTCCCCCAACGCCCTCTAGCCCACGCATTAACCACCGGGAAAGCAACTCGCTTTGACCAAAAGAAACCCACCAAAGCATTTGACCAAGCCCTCGCACCCGCCTGCAACAGCTCCAACGGAGAGAAAATGACTCCTTCCTTAAGCACATTTGGATAATGCTTCAGACGACGGGAAGACGAACATACGCCCACCTTGTCTCTCCAAGAAGGACTCCCACCTGATATGGACTCTCGGGAAGCGCCGCCATCCCTCGCGACCACCGCCGACGCTCGCCCAACAGCCGCTGATGATGGCACTGGAGGAATCTCGCCGTCCTCCAACGAACCCACCACTCTAGGGGTACCAACAGCCACCGACGACTGCAAAGGAGGGAAGGAGCCTAAGGGCTGAGACAGTTCACCCATGACAAGGGTGAGCGTGTCCAGCCCAGAAAAGGCCTAGGAAAAGACGGTAAAGGGGTTGGACAGAGGGCAGAAAGGGAGAAGAACAAAACAGAGTCAAGGGGTAATAAGACCAACTTGAGCGGGAAAAGGGGAGAAGAGAGAGGACAGAGCATTCAATAAAGAGAGAAAATTTGCAATACCAAAAAGGAATAGTTATTGATATTTTTAGTGAAAAGGAATAGTTATTGATATTTTTCATAATTCCTGTACATGTGAGGCATGTAATACATAGCGGCTACCTTATGGTTCCTATTTAAAAGCTTGGCTGGATTTTACTCAAATGCATTTTATTACAGGAAGTTCTATTTATGTATAAAGTTTTTAGAAACTATTATTCCCAGCACAGATTTTTTCACTTGTTTGTTTCTGAAATTTTCCTAATACCAAAAAGCTACTGTTGATCAAAGAATTTTAAGTACATTGACACGAGTCCAATTCCTCTGTCCAATTTTATGGTGTCTTATTGTGTCCAGTGAATCTCAGCAATTTATTTATGTGGATCCCACGTTTATTTATGTGGGACCCGCATAAATGAATGGCTGAGATTCACTGAACACAATAAGACACCATAAAAACTGGACAAAGGATCTTGGTTGCATTGACACGTACTCTTCAGCTGCAAGAGGAACGGGTTGAGGGGATTCTTGCGAAGTTTTCGGATAAGATTGCTAGGACCGTCGGTATGATGAAAGGCTTCCCAATGTTAACGACCCTATAAATTCATCAACGCACTAGAGGACCCTAGTATCTTAATTATATATGTACACGTACGTACTTTTCTTGTTAGAATCATCAATTAACATGTTCGAGTTGTCATAATCAGTTCCTTCTTAACAAACTAAGAGTAAATGGTCTTCTATAACTTACTACAATTTATGTATTTAAAAGTTATAATAATTTCCAATCAGTTTTCATATTTGTAGTTCAATTGCAGCTTTATATATATATATTTGTTGCAGTCTCTGGTTTCTTTTACGGTGTTTTAAGACACAACCTACTAATACCGAAGAATAAGTCTAACAAATCCATGTTAATGGACATTGTACATGAAGGGTGCAGCAATAATTCATCAACATTTTAAAGGTTGGTCCGTCAACAATATAAAGCGGATATACATTACTTTCAAAACAAATTATGATGGATCATTTTCAAGCATATGATGCAAAATATTCAACGTATCATAATCAATCTTTTTCACTTAGGTATAAACGCTCAACTTTATGTATTGAAGTGTATAATATTCAAATTAGTTTTCAAAGTTTACTAACTAGATTCTTCTAATCTAACTATAAATAAAACTTGTTACTCTCAAAATTTTAATTGAATCCCCCAAATATAATTATTGAAGTTAGTAAAAAAGTATAAAAAGTTTCTGATTTATCCAAAAAAAAAAAGTAGTCAGTGACAATTCTTTACATATGTGTGTTCATATATATATATATAATTGATCAAAATTGAGTCAAAAAGTTTAAATAGACCTTTGGATAGATTTAAAAAGTTAATTTGAATATTTTTAATTTAAAAATTCTAATACACCTGTAAACTTTCTCAACTTCAACTTTAAATAAAATTAATAAATAATTTTTAATTAATGCCTTTGTGACTTTAAATGTAGCTAAGTGTGACTAACATCATCCTATACGTGATAGAATAACTTTTCATTATTTACGTTTGTCCGAGGTTCCTCACTCGTAACCATATCACTAAGAGGGAGCAAATTGATAGGAAAAAAAATCCCTTCTGGTTCTGTCTGATTTTGATGGGATTGGGCGCTATTACTTGGATCCATGAAATTGGTTGATTTTGGCTGAGAGATACCTACAAAACAATAAAGGCACACCGGGGGTTGACTGCCGGTAGGCCCCTCTGACGCTCAAGTTAGTCTTTTTTGTGAGAGTTTTGGTGGCTAGGAATAAAGAAATACGAAGATTCTAAAGTCGTACCTTTTTCATGGTGAGGTAATGAGTTTATATAGTAAATACCTGTAGGAATTAGGTCAACGTCGAGGAACGGACCGATCGACCTATGTGTCGTTCTAAGTTTGGGCTTGGGCCTAGCACGACCGACCCCACCATAATTAAATGTTTCAGATTTAATTTCAGAATTTTAAGTTCTAAAATTTTTCTTGAACCATTTCTTAAGTATGTAACCAAAGAGTAGGAATTGAATGACTAATCGGGGAGGAAGGTGATACAATAGACCAGATTGAAAGGAAAATTGACATCGGTGGGGTGATGTTGATTGTAGAACATCCATTTCCAGGCCTGAGTAGCAACAATGTTTCAGCTTAGATGGGATTTGGTGGTCCAATCGAACTCTCACTTGAAACTCTCTTATGGGTCACCAGTTCAACTATGACTTTGCTTGGTCATGACAAGCTGTCAGCTGGCACTTTTAATAAGGTATCTTGGTTTGCTCTGCATGTTGTCTCACGTTTTCGCAGCTTTTGAAGGAATCCAAGGCACTACTTCAAAACTAAATAGCTGGTCACCCTTCAATGTGAACGCTTTAGGATTCATACGTATTTACTCTAATTTTTCTTGTGGAAAAGAGGGAGGGAACGGGGTGTACTGTTTTAGTCGTTGGAGTGTCTCATTCTTTACAAGTGATGTTAGATTATTATAACTTCTTTCAGTACTTATAAAGCTAATCACGCCCTGAAAAATCAGCGTTCATACCGATATGGTTATGGAAGGATTATACATTAATCCAGTATTTCAACTGCAGTAAGAAAAGTAAAAGAAGATAAGTTCAATCTCCTTTAGAACATCATCCTTTTCTGTTAAGAACTTTAATACAGAATATGCTTACAGGTTCAGGACAGGAACACACAACATTTTACCAAGTCCACAGCTTGGTGAACATAAATCTTTAATAGCACATTGTATACATGTATTTGTTACAGGACAATAAGGAAATATATAGGTATATATATTGATACATAAGGAAGTAGATTGGTATATATATTGATACAAAGATGGATTTCAGTTAAGCTGCTTCAGCAAATCCAACTCTCAAGTTCCCATAATCAAACACTGTGTGATAAGGACCCATGAAAACATCTCCCAGAATCCTGTACCACAAACAGCATCAGCAAAGCACAGTACAAATCAACAACACAATAATCTTTTAAATGATATACGACTTAAGGAGAAATCTGGAATTCGAAAGTCTGACAACAAGATTATGGAGAATTGATGTATTGAGGTTCTAGGTTGTCGTGTTTTCATTTGAGTGGAAAACTTGCTCGCTAAGAATATACTTTTACATTTCATTTAACCTAAAGACTTGTATAAAGGGCTGGGAACTGATGTATTTCATTCAGTGTTGTCAAATAGAGCTTCTGAAGATAGTTTCTCTAAACAAGTGCACTTCAGTAGTCTCCCTCTCGCGGGCTTCAAATTGTTTTAGGGATAGACTTGTATAGGTTTCTTGCCTGTTCAGTTCATAATAAATTATGACGCTTAGAGACTAGGAATGATATGCTCACTAATGTTGGGAACTCCCTCATGCAAAATTATTGTTCAACTTCAAATGACTGGATAGTACTGCATCTTGTCAACACCTATTAGAAATTGAATAACTTTCTCGTTGAAACAGCGGAATAACAAATAAATAAACAGTCTGATTGAAGAACACTGAGGATTGAGTAGAGATTTTCATTGCCCTTTTGCTTTCAACTCAGCAGAATGGTGTTACTTGCTATGACATGCATCAAAACAAACCATAAGATGCAATTGTGTAATTCACAATAATAGAAGAGCAACTTACCATAGAGGTCCACGCGGAGGAGGTACATCTAACGCAGTAAATCCACTAATGCATTGAGCTGAATCACCCTCTCCCACTTTAAGAACATACTGATCCGTTGGAACACCATTCAGATAGTTTTGAAATAACACAACAAAGATTAGCATAGAAGAAAAAATAAACAAAGTCAGCCTAAAAAGACAAAAGGCACTACAATACACAAAATCACCACAGTTATGACATATTACTTTATGGAAACAACCAGAGTAAGTATGCAACAATTGAAAAAATAAAATAATATACTACAAAGTTGACCTGAGACCCTAATTGTACTTCACAACATCATGAATATAAGGACCTCAATTGATTTTTCCTCTCCGTTGAGATGAGCATTTAACAACATCAATTATTCTTGTCAAAGCATCCCTCCGACTTTCTCTATGTATGACTAAATGAAGTAAGCTCACTTCTTTCTATTTTTCTTCTAAATATGCAATTTTATGTTTTATCAGAGTGCGGGAAGGACAATAAAGATGGTACTGTGTAATTGTTTTGAGGGTAGCGGAATCAGAAGACAAGCAGAATTATCCTTCATTCCCAAGGCCTAGAAATCTTCAAGTGCAGGGGAGAAGATAAAGATTGCAGTGTCATCAGAAGTGATGCCGGGATCATCAATGAAAGATAACAGGGCACCTTGAAAATTGCCTCCCACTAGCATCTTTTCTCGAATGAATTAAATGATAAATATTCATTCGAATAAATGAACCAAGTAATTCATTAAGGAAGTGATAGATTATGGGAAGATAGAAGCTGATATTTTAAGACAGCTTGACAATCACTTTGGTGCAAGAAATAATAAAGCTATCATTTTTACAGCCAGATAGGAAATTGCCATTCCACAATTGTGGTTAACCAAACTAAATGTGACATGAAAAGTTTTTGAATTAACGGCTAAGTAGAACAAGCAATGATTATTCACAAAAAAAAAAGCAATGACATACCTGCTCTGGGGTAAGGTCGAACACTTTACCACCAATTGTGAATGAGACACTAGGCATGGAAGACAGACTGCTACAGTCAACAGCTGATTCTCCATTTGGACTTGGCAATCTTTCACAGAGCTGAAATTAAATTGTGGTTATTAATGTTTTCAAACTACTTTTCCCCATAAAGGGAATAATAAGGCAAAGTACCTCGTTCACATATTTCAAAATCTGATCTTCTGTTTGATTCAGCCTGAGACGATTTTGCATCCAAACAACCATCATCTCACAAGCAGTACACATGGCATCATGCACGCCATTTGAGTGCTTATCTAGATTTTCATCCACCACGCTCTCAATGCCCATACTGGAAAGAGTGGTTAAATTAATCCATGATGCCATAGCTATAGCTCAAGAAGCTGACTAGGATTGTCTATAAGAACATATACAATTAGAACCACCAAAATGTTTCAGCTGACCTAACACTGCGAGTTCCATCAAATGTGCAAAATCCTATTTGAGAGCACACCTGTTGTGGTTGTGTCTACAGCAAATGGAAAAGCATTAGTCAGCTCATTTAAAACAGGTTCAAGATATGGTTCAAAAGGGCATGAAAGAGAAACTAAGCATGTGAAGCTTCCCCCAAAAACACACACTGTGATGGAAGATAAGTGGTGCTGGATATGATATACAAGAACCAGACATATCATCCCCACCTTAGCTACCAGCATTTCAATTATCATTTTCCCATATTGTGCAACCATTGTCTTGCATTCTTGGCTTATAATACCAGAGGCTCCAATGGCATGATTAATTTGAGTGATGACAGTCTGAAGATTGAAACAATATATTAGAAACAATCATCAGATTCTAGAGAGAATATACTTGCAAAAGGCTGAAGAACGATAAAAAATAAGCAATTTGACAAATGACAGGTCCTTCAATGAAATTCATATTACTCAAAATTCTAGACAGCAGTCCAGTAATTATTCAGGAATCTGATACTGCAAATGAATGTATATAGAGTTTAAACCTCTACTAATTCCCTAAGAAAATATTCTTGGCTACAATACTGCATTGATAGGAAAGGAGTAATAGATGAATCACATCAAGCAGACGAAAGAACAATCTAAGAAGCAGGTTGTCAACGATAGAAACTAGCTTTGTCAAGCACAGAGGTGTGCTGTTTTAAGCCAATGGTACACAAAAGAACTACAGCATAATTTTGTGACTAAGTCACCAATTTGGTTGATGATACAAAAGAATAACAGAAAAGGAAGTCATAATATCTGCAGAACTACTCATGAACTAACTGTCTTTCGAAAGTGCCACTCAGTCTATAAGTCATTGGGGTCAATCAGAAAACAGAAAAGTAAATACCGTTGGGCCTGCCAGTAAAGAAGTTCCAGAATCTGCAATTGCCTTACAGCCACTTGCACAATATCCTGATAAGTAAAGAAGATTATATCCCAGGATAATTAGCCGACATGTATATTTGTGTTAACTCAAGTCCATGCCCCAGATGAAAAGGATAAAAATGAAGTCTGAGTAAGTACCAGTTGTTTCATTTGCAACCAATATGTCATCCATGTCAAACTGGAAAATTGACAAACATATTAGAACAAAGTATGCGAAATACAGACAAGAGGTAATTCGGCAACAAACAATTGGAACTTTGGATGCAAACCTGCCAATATCCTTTCTGAGTTACAGCAACATAAGTGTGTTCTCCCTTGTAATGGTTAGGATCAACACCACCAAATACAATTTCTCCCCCTTCCTCCCCTTCAACATTGCGGTTCAACCAAAATGAAAAAACTTGCTCTTCCACAAGACCTTGATTAATCATGTTATACCTAGAAAAATTACAAAGCAAACAGCTAAATACAAAGAAATCAAGTCTTATCAAGTAAATTCAGAATTCAATACAATGTCTCAGTAATAGTGAGAAAATATGTTATGATAAATCAGCACGAAAACTACATTGATAATTTTGAACACAACATGCACAATTCTAAAGAAATTCAAACATTTGGGCCACCAAGTCTCCCTGACGTTAAAGTATGAGATGAAAAGATTTACCATACTGGAACAGCTCTCTTGACAGATATTTCTTGAAATCCAAGTCCAAGTATGCCGTCAAACTTGGCAGCCAAGAATGTGATACCAGGCTCTTTTGTTGCCTCAATGAAGTCCTAATGAGCAGTAACATTCATCACAATGACGAATTTAACTGAAAAAGAAAAAATATCTTCAAAGATTATGGTTCACAAAATTTACCTGATCTTTTATGACAAGATCACCAACTTTTACATTGTCTTGGCTGAAGAAACCAGCAATTGAGCCAGTTCCATATTGGATGGCAGCAGAGGTTCCTGTATCAATGTTGAAAACATGATCAATCTCAAGACAAGTTATGCTCAGAACCAAATGTAGTTGTAGAGCCTACCAATCTCAACTACAGTCAAATAAAAATTTTATGATCTTTTATAACAAAAATAACATCACAGTAATCAATGAACATTTCACATTAATGTCTTGTTAGTATGACCCTTTTACATGTTCTAGCTACCAATTCCTGATCCTTTCAATCGTATCAAAAAAATGTACAACTAAGTCCTTTCCTTAGAAGTTCAAGTTTCATTGTGGAGCTCTTCGCTGATGGAATAGCTACCAAAATCTTCGCAGTCAGAGTTGTTGAGAAGACTAAGAGGTCAAGACAACCATGAGTTGAAATGCAGATTTGTAGTGTCAAGTGGAGTATGCTTGTCAAACTGTTTATAAAATGACATTGGTTCAACTTCAGATAAATCACTCATTATCAATAAATATGTTCATGTAGTTTGAGCTTCAATTGAGATGAACATACTGTAGTGATTTGTATCGATCTGAATGTAAAATATTTTTACAAAGAAAAGTCTGGTAATGAAACAAAAGAAAGCATCCTATCAATTGCCAAACTGCTGATGGATGCATATACTTAAATGTATAGCACTAGTGTGAACAGAAGTATATGTCAATGTTATGCTTTCCACAATGTAGATGAAGCAGAATAGATTGGTTAGAGGCAGTAAAGGAGAAAAATTGCACACTTGGAAAATATTGGGATAAATTTTTTGTTGTTAGATGAATCACCATTCAACAACAACAGGAGGCTAGAAATGGTATGAAGTACCCTAAAAAATTACACTTAGTGCTGAAACTATTTCACTTCCTTTCCAGGTATGCAAGAGAAAAACCCAGGCTTGATTTACAATGTCCTTAATAGATTAAAGAACGTCTAGTACCAAATTGCATAAGTAACATCATTAAATTAAATAAGCAAGAAAAGAAGAAGAGATTAAGAGAAGAATATTGCAAGGCCATGAAAGAGTGTACAGGGTAAGTCAGGGATAATGACCATACCATTGCTTTCATATGTGCTTGATTCACTAGATTTATACCTGGAATGGAAATAGCAAGAAATCTGCATCGAAAAAGCAAAATGAAATAGTTAGTTTCTACCCAAATATTGAGGCAAAGAAAGAGGGTAACAGGGGAAAGCAATTTCAGTAAAAGAAGAGGTCGATATGACAAACCGAGAAATAACATTTTGATGAGGGCACCCAAAGATTAGAACTTCCTGTGTCGAATATCACCGTGAAAGTCTGAGCAGGTGTGCCAATTCCAATTTCGCCATAGTACTGGGCATCAAGGTAGTTTTTCAAAGCAACAATATCAGTTTCTGCAGATTCTCCAAGATTACCACCGAGTCTATACTTTCTAGTAGCTGCTTGCATTGCGTGCCCTTCCTTGTCTACTTTAACCAATTTCTTCTTTTTCAATCCTATTCTGATCAACCCATCACCGTGCGCAGAAAGAACAATGGAATAGAAAAGGATAAAAGCTATCCATAGAGTGCTTAATTTAGTCGCCATAACAGGAACTGCAAAAGTACATAATGAACATTAACCATTTGACTAATCTCACGACACATAACAACAAGCATCAAAGAGATTAGTCTATAGCAGAGAGAGGAGCTGGAAAAGAGATAAAAGACAATTTCTCTAAATCCCATTCCAACGGGAGGACTTCGACTAAACTAGAATATCATAGGATAATTAAGAAGTAACAGGATAATGCAAAACCAGAAAGGCAAAGAACAAAAGTTTAAAATGAAGGGGTAAGGGGAACACTATGGTCTTTAACAATTGGTACCTCGCATAAAAGACAATCAAAAACAGAGTACTCAGTTCTGCGTTCTCTAGTCAAAACAACTTAAGACATGGATACACACAAAACATTTAAACGTCTGTCAATGATTAAACATCAAAGGTAGAACAGATGCTATTATTTCCAGTAAACACATTGAAATTCTGTACCATATGGATTCTGTATAATCAGAAGCACAAAAAAGAAAAGAATAAACACTACTGAGATATACTTCCAATTAAAAAAAAGGAGGAAAGTCAGAACTTAGCGAAACTACTGAGTGCAAAGTAATTGTAGCTAAAAGCTAAAAGAGACACGCATATTCTCAAAAGTATTCTTAAGAAAAAAGAAATGAAAAACTATGGAGTGGATCGATCACTTTCTTATGTTTTCTGGTAACAAAGATAAGAAACAACAAGAATCCATTGTGAAAAAGAAGTAAAGCAAAACCCATTGAATGATCATCCTTCAAGACTCCCATACCTGGAGGCAAGGAAACACGAGTCTTACCTGATGTGAGAGTACTTTGTTATTTTAGGAGTTTTCAGACAGTTTTGATATGGCCAAGAATGTAGGTCGATGCAATATATGTGCAGCGATTACATAGACAGACCAGAACACGAAAGAGTATATAATAACAGGAATACCACCTGATGTTGTTACGTGATACGGTTGATTGGGATCCCACGGTGGTGCAGGATTCCATCCATACTGGGGCGAGGGCTATGGGACCCAGCCAGATGTTCCTACTAGTCTTTGCTCAACTGCCAGTCCACGAAGGGGTCTTCTGCCTAGGCTCACGAGTGGGCCACCAAACGAAGCCCGCGAAAGTGTATTTTTTAATTTTGTACGTTAAATGCCGCTTTCCTTGGGACCCGCATGGATTACTTTTAGTCCTCAGACGTGTAAGCTCCCTATGATGCAATAAAATAAAGTTGCAGGAGAATTTTGTAGACCAGCGTCCATTTACCTTTAAGGCCCAACAAGTATCTCAACCAAAGCCGATGCTTAACGAGCAAAAATGACTTTTTTTCCCAAACAGATGTAGTACATGTTTAAATAATTTGATATTTAATAAGCTAATACCTTTTACTATGTTATTTTATTTAATAGTTAAATAAATTAATAAAATTATTTTTAAGATATCTTCACATATCTGTGCGGTCCTATTTATATTATAATTTAACAATACTAAATTTACAAATGCATAAATCATTGATTATTACATTTACTTAAACTATAATTCTATAGTGATTTATTTTTTAGTTTAAATTTATTCAGATATCATTTTTGTTACATATTGAAATAACGAGGTTAAAATATCAAATTATAATATACTGTATAAATTTTATATAAAAATTATTTTAATCTTAATTTAATCAATAGATTAATTAATAGCAACAATAACACCCATTGGGAGTCTTGCTAAAACGCAGAGTCTGAGAAGGTTCGATAGTACGAAGTCTTACCTCTATCTGGTAGAGAAGTTGTTTTCGATAGATCACATATAATTTGTAATGACAATAAATGAATTAACATAGGAATAATTTGAGATACACTATTTATTGAATTAAATTCCTTTCAAATTAATTATATTATTGAAATAAAATGAAAATTTAAAATACACTAATTAAATTGGAATGAATTATTTTTATGGGTTAATTACTAAAAAAAACTCAAACTTTCTTCAATTTTTCAATTATAGCCCGAACTTTAAAAAGTAACAATAAAATGCCCAAACTTTCAATTTTTTTTAATTATATCCTGACGTTATTCTCACCGTTAATTTGCTAACGTGGCACAACCACGTATCGATGTCCCTCACTAAGCAGACACCTTAGCTGGTTTAGGAGAAAATTGTTTGATTAGTGAAATGACGTCGTTTAGCTTTGATAGTAAAACGATGTCGTTTCAACTAAAATCATATCTCCTTACTTCTCCCTCTCTTCTCTGTCAATTAACACTTAAAACTCTTACTCTGAAATCTCTAATCTGTAACACACAATCTCTCAAGGTTCATAAGAGAGTGAATTCGTGCGTTGGTGCTTCTTCTATGGCAAAGTTATTTGCTCCATCAAACCAACAAGCGTTCTTCGTGATTTCGTGCGTGGGTGCTTCATAAGAGATTGATTTCGTCGTTAGGTAAAAACTGAAGATTTCTTTGCCGGACTTCTTGTGGCACCGACTAGGGTATGATTAATCCTCTCTCTCTCTCTCTCTATTGTTCTTTCCACTCCGATTCGGTTTTTGTATGAATGGAGTGTTGTTATACTAGGGTTTCAAATTGGACTGTGTTAAGTTTTCGAAAGCACAAATCTAATTTGTTGTACTAGAGTTTCAAATTAGATTTGTACTTCCAGAAAATTGACTTGTATTGTGCTAGGGTATTAGGGATTTGAATTGGGTTGTGTTAGGGTACAATTTGTTTGTTATTGAAAAGGCGGATTGATTTGTATGTGTACATAGTAAATTGAACAGTAAAAACCTTGAATACTCATATGCTTAGTTTTCAGTATGAAATGCAAGTCGAATAAAAAAACCAGTGTAACTGAATGCATGATGATCAATTCATACTTTGTTTTGTGTTGTATGTAGAATATATACATCTTGGTAATTATTGAAAAAAAATGACATTATATAGTCCATAGCCTAAATATTCAATTATGTGATATTTCATCCTGATTTGTAGGGAAGAAGCTTCCTCTCTTTAATTTTGTAAATACAATGGTAGTTTAGCTAAAATCTTCAGTTTTTACCCAATGACGAAATCATTCTCTTATGAAGCACCCACAAACGAAATTACAAAGAACTCTTGTTGATCTGATAAAGCAAATAACTTTGCGATAGAAGAAGCACCAATGCATGAATTTACTCTTTTATGAACTTTGGGAGGTTTGGGAGATTTTAGGTTACAGATTAGGGATTTCATAATAAAAGTTTTAAGCGTTGATTGACAAAGAAGAGCCGGAGAAGGAAGGAGAAATGATTTTGGTTGAAATGACGTTATTTTACTATTAAAGCTAAACGACGTCGTTTCCCTAATCAAACAATCTTCTCCTGAACCAGCTGAGGCGTCTAATTAGTGAGAGACGTCGACATGTGGTTGTGTCACATCAGCACAGATAGCAGTGAGACTAATGTTAAGTTAGAATTAAAAAATTTAAAAATTTGAACATTTTATTACTAGTTTTTTAAGTTTATGTTGTAATTAAAATATTAGGCTTTTTTAACCATTAACCCATTTTTTATCAATTAATATATTTTAATTAACAAAAGTATATGATTATAATACAATTAATTAATGAGGATGTCAGAACATGAATATGCTTTTATCTTGTCGATTGGAAATGAATGGACGTAGACATAGTTACCAGAAAGTCTTATCCTACTAAATTAGTAGCCTGTCATTAAGTAGACTGGAAAATCTTCAAGTCCTGACAACCAAAAGTTCCTCATCCTTACTTTGAGTGTCCGTTCAGAGTAACCACCTTTCACCCTATCACAGTAGACGCTATTTTTGACTTCTTCCTCCATTGTTTGCACCATTCGCTGCACGCAACTCCAACTAAGGACTAATTTCAATCAATGCGATTCTCCATCTTTATCTCTTCCTTTTGGTTCTATCTTCTAGCTGGTTTGGCTTCACCTATACAATACTTACGAAAGGGTGGAGAGATTAAATCAAAACAACCTTTCTTTAATGCATGGGACCATATGAAAATCGACTAATTCATATGCTTCCTTCTCTGATGTTTTTTTTTTAATTTTTTGTCTTCTTTTTTGTATAAGAAATACAATTGAACAGAGTTTATTGGACATACCAAAAGAGTATAGGATCAAACTAATTCATATCCTAGATCTCCTTGAAGAAAGAAACCAAAAAAGGATGTTACTAGCTAAGAAAGGATAATAAAAAAATAGAAGGAAGAAGAAATTCAAAATCTTCATTTCCCTGTAAAACTTGAACTGGGGATTTTATTGTTATCGTTGCTATTGCTATTGCTATTGCTTGAAGTCAAGTTTCCATTGCTGTTGCTGGTGGTTGCGAGGTTGGCAATGGCATTAGTATTAGGGGTGTTGTTAGGGTGAGAAGCAGAACCACCTATTATAGAAGTAATGGCTGCAACTAGAGCTGCGGTGAAATTAGGATCAGACGTAATGGCAGCTGTTGCAGCGGTTACAGTATCAGTCAAGGAATTCTGTTGCACTGGTTGCTCTGATTTGTTAGATTCCATATCTTGAGACATTTGCAGGCCAGAGAATTTTGATTGGTTGTAAAGTGCCTGTCCAAATATTTGAGGTAGCAATGTTGCCGCTGCTGCTGGAGCATTGCCAAAGTTTTGAGGCAAGCCTGGAAATGGAAGCTGGAATTGTGTTGATTGCCTTGGAACCTGTAAGGGGTTGGGGTTCTGTGTTAGGTCCAGTGTGACGGTGGGAAATGGAGCTGAAGCTGAAATGGTGGCCATACTAGAGGAGCATGGGAGCAGAGTCCTAGTCAGGAAATTTGAGTTCATTAGTCCATCGGCACTAGACATTGAGCCCGACAGCAGCATTCTCGCCGCCGATGAAGTGGTCGATGCCATTGCCATGGCCGCCGGTGGTAAAGGATGGTTGTGGTTGCCCTCATATGTTGTTATAAGGATTGTCCTGTCTTCTGCACATCGTTGTACCTATTCACCAATAGATTTTGATCAAAAGAAACATCGACTTGTCCTAAACTTACATGATAGGTCAGTGCTAAAAGCATCAAGAGATCTTCTAATTCTTTACGCAACAGTAATCGTCATTAAAGGCCACATGGTACCTGCTCCTTTTAAAAAGTTATCATCTGGGTATGACCTGACAAACCACTAAAATAATATATAGTCGTCTGGTTCAAAGTTCATGTAACAATGGAATAGAATAGAAAAAATTACCTGTTTACGTACTGGGCAACCAGCAGCCATGGTGCACCGATAGTAAGCTCGAGGACATGGATTACCCTTTGCCATCTTCTGTCCATACTTCCGCCATTGGCATCCATCGGTGATCTATATATAAAGAATTAGTTCCTTTTCTAAGAAAGAAAATACATCTCAAGATGAAGTTCTAATCTTTTTTTATCCAATTGACAGTACCAGAGGAGCCTCTGATCGAGCTCTAACAGATACACGAGCTTTTCTTATGGTAGCCTCTGTTTGATCGATATTTTTGGAAGAATTGAATCTGGCAATCTTATTAGGCGCCCAACCTTGAGATCCCTGATCTGGGCTATCTTCTCTCTCATCAATTCCTCTACCCGGCCCCTTCTTGTCATGATCAACCACCACCGACTCTCCATTGTTATTCCCGTTCTCTGCATTATTTCCAGGAGATCTTGACCTCTCCTCTTCAGATGAAGATTGCGAAAGCTCGTCAGTGTCAACAGCACCGGCAGCAGCAGCTAGACCAAGATCCATAAACTGTTTAGGAACTACTCCATTTCCACTATGTTTCTTTTCTTGATCATGTTGTCCTTCAGCAGCCTCAGAAGTCTTTTGGCCCTGCATAATTGTCGCTAAATGCGTCTGTAACGTGTTATAGTTGCTAGTAACCTGATTCAACATGTCCCTTAATCGAAAATTCTCCATCTTCATCCTTTCTAACTCAGCTTCCAGAAGTACCAGCTGCCAAAAATAGCCAATAACACAGTAGCATCGATCAATAACGCGTTAAAAAAAAAAGATCGAATTATGCATTTGCACAGTAGAAAGTTTTCATTTTTTACTTCGGGAGGGGAAATACCTCATTCTTAGCTCTTTTATCTTCCGTGTTTGAAGATATCCCATCATCCACCATAGATTGGTCACTGCTAGTATTGGTAGTAAGAAGATTCAAGCCAGTCTACAAATGGAGAAAGGTCCAGAAAGAAAAAAGAGTTATTGTACAGTTAAAAACGATGAAAAAGTAAACTAATTCCATAATTGAAAACTTGAACTAAAGTTGGAAATGAATGAAGAAGACTTACGTTCACGTTTAACTCCAAACCAGGAGGACTCGACGAGTCCTTGAAATCATCGATGTTGGTCTTAAAGGGCTTAACGACGTCGACACGGGTTTTGTTGTCCGCAAAGAAGTCCACCGTCTCACCGACGACCACCATCCGTTTATGATCATCAGAGGGAAGCGGGTCATAATCGTCATGATCAGGATCGTGAGAACAACGACGGTTGACTGGGAACAGGATGGTGGTGGGAGGAGGAGAAGAGGTTGTAGGGGCGGGATCCATAACAGAACTGGTAGTAGTGCTAGGAGTGGTATTAGTATGAGTAGCAGTAGGAGTGGGAAAAAGGTTGGCGTTACACTTGGTTGTTGGTCCTAGAGGGAAAGAATTGAGCACAGTTGGGTTGTGTAGAGTGAAGAAGCCTGCACCACTAGGAGTTGAGGTGATTAGATCTGAATCAATGGACAGTCCACTTCTTGCATTGGGAATAAATGAAGAGGAAGAGAGAAGAAAGGGAGAGATTTGGGGGTGTAAAAAGTCTTTAAACGGTGCAATGGACTCGGCGTTAAAAGAGGGGGGTCGAGACTTTAGAAGAAGACCAGAAGTGTAAAATAGGAGTGTGTGGTTCTTACGTTAAATATTGGGTTAGGGGTTTAGATTCAGATTTGGAATTTGGTGAAGGGATTGTAAGAAATTGTCTCACTTGTGGTCCAAACTTTGGCTAAGCTTTCTTCTTGTTAGTCGGTTACTATTAAACAATCTTCAAAATTAAGCTCCGTTTTCTTACATCAATATCAAACAAATATGGACTTTTTCCATTATTACCCATCTTATCTTTACACACCATTAGGCACTAATAAATGCATTTGACTTAGTCCTGTTTATTATCAATCCCAATTCCCAAAAATGTAAATATTTAAGTGGAAATTGGCTCTCTTTTTTTTTCAATTATGTAATCATCCATCGTCTACTTTCTTCTCGAATCAGATTACTTGTTTCGCTTTTCTTGTTCTAACTTATCTCACTTTATGTAGGATTTATATAAATGTATGAATGAGACAAGTTGAAACAACAAAGGTAGAACAACATACACTTCCTCCTTTCTTTTACCTCCTTCTATATAACCACACTTTAACGTTCATTAATATAATTGTTGGATCCATCAAATAGACAAGAGTATCCATAATCTTGTACCAATTTTATTCCATACAATCTCATTTACACAAATATACAGGACCTAAAAAAATATGTAAATGAGATCATATAGAAGAAGGTTAGTACAGAGTTATGAATTTAGAGGATTTGGTCCAAACTTATAGTTGAAGAGGTGGTAGAATAGAATACCCACGAGGGCTGTGGTGGAGCGACATAGGCTCCTCCATCCTTAACCAAAGTCTCGAGTTCGAGTCTTGAAAATGGCGTCGCTTTAAAACACTCATAAGGGAGAGCTTTGCCGTCCAAAAGGGCCCCACTCGGCTCGAATCAGGACTAGTCAGTTGCCCATGTGATGTCGAATACCGAGTGATTTAATAAAAAAAAAAAAGCATTAAATGTGCTTATGCCCTTATTCTAAACCTTTCTTTCAGGTCCCCTCCTTGTATTTATAGTTCAAATCTACAAATGTGATTCACATGATATACTTGGCACTTTAGTTCAATTTCCTTCTGCTTTGGTATTTGCCTAACTGGACTAGACACAATGAGTCAAGTTGTTGTCCTTTCTCCACGCGGAACTCGATAACGAAGTAACGAACGATATGACCCGAGCCTTAAAAATTATGTTTAGTTACTTTCAATTTTATTTGGGGCTGGTTCTTTAATTTAATATAAATAGACAAGAAGATAATAATACTTTTAAATTTATAAATAAATTTAATTAATCTTAATTTCTCTTTTAAAATTACCAACCAAGTATATTAATATTGAAATATTAATTTAAGTATCATTATTATATCTAATGATAAAAGTTATGGGTATGATTTATATTTTAACTTTTCAAAAATATTTAAATTCTTCCGATATTATTTTTTATTATAATGTTATTAAAATAGTATTTATTTAACCTTAAATAAGAAATATAAATGTTATTAAAATTAAATTTTGAAAATTTTTACACTTTTTATATAATATTAAGATACAAATCGTATATTTGATATTTCAAGAGTAAGTTTATATTGCTTAATTATGATGATATGATATATAAGCTAAGGTAATAAAGGATGCTCCGGTGTACAAATCTTCCCACTTTGACTTGACTATTTGTTCCAAGATTCATACTTAATTAAATTAATATTTAATCATGAATAATTAATAAAATTTTAATTCTAATAAAATGTATGAAAATGTTTTTTGAACTTTTTGAAAATGTTAAAAACACTCATGTGCTTATACAAAAAATTAAAATCAATGAAGAAAGATGACTTAAAATTATATTTACAATTATTTAAAAAATTGATTAACAAAATTTAATTAACAAAACAAAGAAAATTATAGATAAAGGTGGTATTGAAGAGATATTTGGGCTTAATTAGAACAAACGGGTTCATCGAAAAGTAGGCCGATATTGGCCTCGTTTGGTTAATTACCAATCAGCTATTTTTTTTAACTGATTTGTCGTTTTCAATTGTCCGAAAGTATTTGAAGAGTAGCAGATTTATTGGCCGACTTAAAACAAACAGACAAGAATGAAAACACTCTTATATAAGAGCGTTTTCTACCAACAACCAAAATTTTAAATATCAAAAGTCAATTGTGCCTTTTAAATTCGATTGCTAAATTGCGTAAGATCTTGTTGTTTCAATTGTATCCTTGATTAAGTTGCAATTAAGTGTCGCAAGTGTCATATTTTTGTTGGTTCTAATATATAACAATTTATGATAAGTAGGACATCCTAGTCAGTGGCGAAGCCAGAAATTTATTTCAGGGGGGGCAATTTTTTTTTTATCCAATCCAGCATGGGCAACGACATTTTTTAGGTAGGCAACCTTTATATGCATATATATATTCT
>JANKOE010000206.1:80367676-80382055 GCA_026284465.1 Erythroxylum citrifolium | reverse complement strand
ACGAACTCAATCCGACATCTAGGTTAAAAGTTATGACATTCGCGCCAAGAGAGGTTAAAGTTGATTTCGGGAGTGAGCATGGTCCATTGTTTAGGGCATAACTCCCTCATCCGACCTCCAAATGGGGTGATTCTTGAGCCAATGGATTCATGAGACATGTGGGTATATTCCCATAAAAATTTGTATCATTTAGAGTCAAATTGAGAGAGTTTGCATGAAATCAAATAAGAGGTCGATTGAAAGAGCATGATCGGGTTATGACCACATGTTGGTAATTTGATGATATCTTGAGTTGTAACTCCAATTGAGGTGTTTCTTGTGCCAAAATCAATCTAGAGATAAAAAGGTACAATTTATATGAAGAAGTCAACTTATAATTTTGATATTGACTAGGGTGCGCTCACCACCAATATAAAATGACAGCAAATGACCCCTCAGGGTTTTAGCGCAAGGTTTTAAGAATCCTAGTGTTGGGCTCTGGGAACGGGGTCCAACATGACGTGAGCAATATGTCATCCACATGCAGTAGTAGGAAGATAACTTTGCTCCCCTGACCTCATAGTACAAGCATCCTTTTAATTTTATTTGCCATAAAGCCGAAAGAGACCAAACCTTATCAACTGTAAGGTATCACTTTTAGAAGGTTTGATGTAAACCATATATTGATATGCATAACGTGCAAACCATGTCAGTTCCATCTCAATCCTGAAATGCTTCAGTTTGTACTATATAGCCACTTCATAAAGGTCTTTAATCAGGAAAGCGGTTTTGACAGCCATCTGATTTAACTCTATATCATCACGAGCTACAATTTCCATAATTACTCAAAATGTATCCTACGAGGATACGAGAGAAAAGGTAACATAAAGTCAACCTTTCTCTCCTTTAGACAATTATTAATTGCAGTTTTGACTCTAGTTTAAAAACAAATTAAAAACTCGGTTAACCCAAGCTACTAAATTAGTCGACTAAGTTTTAAAGACAAAAATTTGATCCAAAGATAACGAAAGTCCATCCTTCCCTCTTACAAGGCTTTTGATACCGAAAAGTATCAAATGCATGTGTCACGTGTGACACAGATCCAATATAATCAAGTATACCTAATACCTCACTAATATGAATGGGAACATAAAGTGTGGCAAACTAGGATAATATCTTTATGATCTAAATTATATCATCTTCGTTTGTAGGTCTCGATTTTTCCAACTTTATGCTAAACTGCATTAGAGAAATCCAGTTTTCTCTCACCGCATGCTAAACGACATTAGAGAAAACTTATTTTTTCTCACTGAATACTAAACAACAATAGAGAAAACCTTTATGTTCTCCAACTGAATGCTAAACTGCATTAGAGAACCTTTATGGGAATAAAAACTTATATCCCCTATGTCATGTCAAACTTTATGGATATCCGTTTAAAACTATATGCATCTAAATGACATAGGTACAAGATCAATCTGTATGTATGGCCAATGACCTTTAAATTCTTAAGATCGAGACAAATCTTAAGACTTTTATATGTATTATGACAACATATGATAACACGTATTACTAAGGATAAATGATGCTCATCTCTATTGATGAACCATCATACTATCATAACACATCAAAATGTACAAATGCACATAGAGCAAACGTAACGATCCCCTAACTAACAGTGTCTAAGGACGTCAAAACACCCATACTATATACTTGTGTCACAACCACAAGTGGGCGAAGTCCTTTAATTAAAGGATCTACTAACTTTTTCTCAGTCTTTAAATGTTCCAAATCTTAATTTCACATTTTCGTATCAACACTTTTATAACCAAATAATTAACCTTTAAATGCTAAGACCCTGCGATATTCTTTGTTGTTATTAAACAACATAGCAATAAGATTATTACAGTACAACTAAATGAGTCTAGCCACTGAATCATCCACAGATAACTCAGAAATCAAGTTTTTGAGTTAAACCGTTTGTGAAGTAGCTTCATAGCATACGCTCTGCATGCATAGTCGAGGAAGTTACCCATGTCTACTTGACACACTTCTACGAGATTGTACCATCTGCAAACTTATTCGATCATTTAGACACATAGGTAAAATCTGAATATGAATTCCCTACAAAGTTTAGTCTGTTGACTGTACTATGTGTTAACATATAATCCTTAATTCACTTTAGTATCTCAACACTCGCTTGGCTACGTTTTAATGGTCTACACCTAGATTTTCCAGATATTAATCAAACAGTCAAACAATGAATGTAATGTCCTACCTAGTACATAGCCGAGTATACATTAGGTTATCAATCATACTAGAATACGGAACATTCCTCATAACCTCTCTCTTTACTTTAATCTTTGGATATTGTGCTAAAAATTATCTCTTATTATAAAAGATAGGTGCTACGACAGATTTGTTGTTAACCGTATTAAACCTTTGTAACAAATACTTAATGTATGCATTCTATGATAGGTCTGATGAGTCTCGAGATCTGTCCTGGTGAATCTGAATACTTAGGACAGAAGATGTTGCACCAAGGTCCTTCATGTCAAAGTTCTTGACCAAAAGTTGCTTAACCTCATACAACATTGTCAAGTAATTTGACGTGACCAATATGTCATCCACATGCAGTAGTAGGAAGATAACTTTGCTTCCCTGACCTCATAGTTCAAGCATCCTTTTAATTTCATTTGCCATAAAGCCGAAAGAGACCAAACCTTATCAACTGTAAGGTATCACTTTCGAAAGGTTTGATGTAAACCATATATTGATTTGCATAACGCGCAAACCATGTCGGTTCCATCTGAATCCTGAACTCCTTCAGGTTAAACCATATAGACCACTTCATAATGATCTTTATTCAGGAAAGCAGTTTTGACAGCCATCTGATTTAACTCTATATCATCATGAGCTACAATTGTCGTAATTAGTCAAAATGTATCCTACAAGGATATGAGATAAAAGGTAACATAAAGTCCACCTTTCTCTCTGAGTGAACCTTTAGGCAACCGAACGAGCCCATAAACCACTGCACTCTATCCTGAAATACTTTGGGTCCAAAACTTCATTTACAACTAATGAGTTACAGTTCCGTTGTAAGTCAATTGGCTCCCAAACCTTACTATACTTCATGGCTTGTATCTCATCAGTCATTGCAACCTACCACACATTTGTATTGGGTCCAAAAACAGCTTTTGTAAAAGTAATTGGATCTGTAACATGTCTAATAGCATAGTCATGTTCACTTGATAGACTATGAAATCAGATGGGATAGCAGGTCGTCTTACTCTGGTACATTTACCTAACTGTATTAGAACTTGTACCCGCAGGAACCACTGTGTGTACAGGTATAGGTTCCTGTTCTTATACAGGCACGGGACAAAGACCTAGATCCACCAAATCTAACTGTACGAATTGAGGGTACATAATAACTGTAGTATCCACCCTACTATCATTTGAAGGGTTAAAGGTCGCACCATCATCATAAACATTGTATTTCAGAAACTTAGCTGTTTATGATTCCACTATTCTGGTCCCTCCTTCTATATAGTAAAAGTTATAGCTTCAAAGTGATCAGGACATCTTACAAAATAGCAATGAGCGGAACAAGCATGCAATCTTTCTTTATAAGGATTGTACTATCTCAGTAGGGCAGACCCATACACAAATGTATGCAAGGCTGGGTTTTCACACTTTTAGATAATCAGATAGAAAAGCTCTGTTCTGCATCGACTTCTTTTAGCCCTTTAGGGTGCAGTTATGCCTTTCAGCAACACACCATTTTGCTCGGAACTACTCGACATAGTGAATTAACTCACTATTCCCACTGATTTCAAATATTTGGCAAACAAACCTTTTAAAGTCCTGAAACACTATGTTTGCCATGATATTCTCCTCCACAATCAAATCTAACTATCTCGATGAAATTTTCCAATTAGTTCTCAACCTTTAGTCTTTAAGCAAGAACACATAACTGTGATGGGAATAATCATCAATAAATGTCATAATACATTTAGAATTGCACAATGCAACTGTATAAGGTCTACCAATATCTTGATGTATCAGACTCAATAAGTCAAAGGCATGAGTTGACCTCAATATCCTTCTTAGTCAACTTACCCCTGCAACATTCAGCACATGTTCCCAGATGTTCATAATATAGAATTGAGAAATGCTTTCCTTGATTAATCTCTCAACCCTAGCTCTGGAAATGTGGCTTAAACTTTTATGTCACACCATTTATGACTTCTCATTCATCGGGGTCCTTCATTTCATAACTTGTTTAACAAGATACGAAGAAGCATTTATTTAATTTGGGGTAAGACATAAACATTTATCTAATTCGGGGTAAGACATACTCTATACAAACCATATGACAAGAAAGTTGTACCATTATTTTTTCATTAAACAACAATTGTACAACAGAAGCATTAAATACAAAACATTATCCCTTTTTGTCCAAAATTGATCAAAAGATCACATATAAAATGTGTCGTGTAAAAACCAAAATGAACCTTACTACAAGGTTCAGTACATACATTCCCAATAGTTATTACTTCTACTTCTTCATTGTTGTCAACCATCAGTTCCTCCTTCCCTTTAATTTGGCTTTATCTTGGATATAAACCAGTGCATTGTGGAAGCACCTTGATAAGATGTTCCACTATATAGCCACCAAGTATTTAATGCGACTATCGCAAATTAGATTCATATATTGATAAACTAAGGAGTAACCTGATGGTCTCAATCTTTCCTTTTAAACCTCATACTATTGGTTTCTTTATATCATGTGGACCTTTACCAGCAATGGTTTGACCAACATTAGCATGTGGATAAGATTTGAACTTTCTACCTTTGAATTTAGCGGGCTTCATCTTTGCCTTCCTTTTAATTACTTCGAGGACTGTAGGAGTAGCAAACTTGAGTTTCTCCTCCTTAGTAATGCAATGGGCAATCAAAACATTGAAGTCCCATTCCTCATCCGTGAATAATATGTAATCATCAGATTAATAAACTCTGGAAGGAGTGTATTCAGAGTCTGGTGAACAATGAAGACGTCAGGAAGAGGAACATCTTCAATCTAATGTGAAGATGAATCATTCTCGATATGTACTCCATTACTCCCCCTTTCTTGTATATCTCATAGAGAATAATTCTTTCATCAAGGCACTTGTCTCAACATTAGGTGAGACTGTATACCTCTGGGAGGCATTATCAAGAAACTCTTTCGTTATGTCTGTATCCGGAAGTTCACTTCGTAGATGGTTAGGTCTAGATCTCTTAATGGTCATCAGATATAATCTGTTAGACCGATCCCAGGCCTCATAGGCTGCTTTATGAGCTCTCGAGCTTATGGATGTAGGTGGTGATGACCTATTTGTCTGTGTGATCATATTAACCACAACTATCTTTATAGCATTCAATACATCCTCCTTCCACTTCTTTGTATTGAAACCGGCTTGGGTTTCAATGGGGATACTGATTTTGTTGACCAAAAAGGTAACCACAAAATAACAATGTTTAAATTAACACAAATATAGGACAACAACGATACTTAAAGTTATTAAATAGTATCTTTACCGAAAATCATGTCACACATATTATGAAACACCTGTGGGCTGAATACATAATATATGCAACTAGACCTCCACATAAAAGCGATCAGAGTACAAACCATCAACTCTCATGACACTACCACCTGTTAGCAAATAGATCATTCAAGCAACGAGTTTCCTCTATCCAATGCCTTTATGAACATTTCAAAATCTCATCTAAGGCCAACACCTGTGGGCAGAATAACCAAACATAAGACCAGAGACATCCCTTAACATGTAAGTAGAACAATTCAAAATACTGGCTCGAAAGGACACTATGGTGACGACTTCCTCATCAGCACTCAAAAAGTCCACAAACGCAAGAGATACATCTTTATATTATCCTCACATTCTTTATAGGTATATGGTATGTGACAATGTAAAATCAATAAATGAAAAATTCTAATGCACAGTCTCATTGTCACACACTTGTACTGAAGACATTCTCTGAAAACTTCGTTTGAGACTTTCGTAAAAGAAAAATCTCAGTAGAGTGACTATCGTGCGTTATCGGATACTAAACCAACCACCCAAGACACGAGAACAAATCTTATGTATCTCCCTTATGGCAAGTTCATTGCATAAAAATTCACTCAAAAATGGCTTTAGAATGTCTTAATTCCTTTTCCAAGCGACTATCGTAAAATCTCGAACACTGAATATGAGACTTAAGACACGAAAACTTGAAGTATCTCCCTCATGTGATGTCTGAAGCACGAAAATTCACTCGAAATCGGATTCATAATACCTTAATTCCTTTTCTAAAGTTAAACTTTAATTTATTACTAATGTAATAAATCCAGAAAAATGAAAAAACTCACTTTATGAATTTCCTGGACCTGGAAATTGACCCAAAACACCCCAAGGTATCATTATAAGAAATCTGAAATTTTTGTGTTTTTTTAAAATATTGTAGATGCCAGTATGACTGACATTAGCCGACTCGTCAGCGGCTAACGTCAACTGCGTGTGTTGAGCACGCGCCTGTGTTAGACGTGCGAAGGATGCATTTGACGAGTGTCGTGCACACGAGGCAACTCGCGGACGTGTCCACTGATGCTGGCGTCGCACGCGCCAGACACACGTTTGGTTTGTATCGAGTGACGTGTTTGGCGCGTGTGACATAGGCGCCCGATGCGTCGTCCACCTAATGGTGAGGCACACCCTCGCCGGAAAAAGGCAATTTCCAGCAAGTTTCGGGTCAATTTTTCATGCTTCTGGGCTTGTTTTTGCCCCGTTTATCAAGGCTAAACATATATATACTACGTTCATGCAATAAAAAGCAAGAAAAATCGAGAAACAAAAGTTAAATCTCAACCTTATGGAGAGAAAAACCAAAAAATCTTCGTTTTTAACCACCTGATCACGTCATCGTTCTGATACCTCGTGTAATACGTAACGGTATCTTAGTTACGTATCCTGAATAGAACGTGAAAAGGCAAACAATGAAGAAATGTGGAAATACCTGATATCAGTCTCCATAACTTCAAACGAGATTTTCTAAGCAGAAACGAGAGCGAATCCACCGTCGTCTTCACGAGAGTTGCTCTCCGGGACACAAGTAAGGTTTTTCTAGAATTTTCTCAAAACGTAAGCTCTCTTAACAAGTCAGAGAATCCTTATGCTTACGATTGATCATATGAGCAACTGCAAGAGAATTTTTATATATAGCATCCATATCAGGCTTCTCCATTACAAAGTCGATATGGGTCCGGTCCACACTAATCGGGATCTATTTTTCATCCTAATTTTGACACATTAATTTAGATTATTTATTGGGCCAATTTATTATGTTTATTTGGATCAAATTATGTAAATTAATCGATTTAATTATTAAAAGATAAAAAATACAATTAATAAATTATCAAACTTTGTAAAAAAGGGCAAAACCTGGGCGGCAGCTTGATCCCTCACCTGTCTCCGTACACCTTCTGGAGATCTGTTCATGGAAGCATGTCCATTGCCTGGATAATCGTGCGTCTGTTAGGAAACTCGTGATTCTTTCAGCCTTTGCTCCAAACCGTTGACAGCTTGTAACATCAATAACCAACACAAGCATCTGTTACTAGGTTTTCTCTGAGGTAATTACCTTCCCCAAATTCTGCAAGACCATCAATGTATCTCTAGATTAAGTTAACAATCTAGGCAATGTCTAGTCATAACCAACACAAGCATCTCTAGTCATAACCAACACAAGCATCTGTTACTAGGTTTTCTCTGAGGTAATTACCTTCCCCAAATTCTGCAAGACAATCAATGCATCTCTAGATTAACTTCACAATCTAGGCAATGTCTAGTCATGTCTTTGCTTTCTTATCATTGGTTACTAAAGGAAACTGGCTCAGATTTGATGTTTCATGTTTGATTAATGGAGTGCTGATATGAATATTGGCTAAAACCTGGAAGTCTCACTAATAATTTAATTCAGTTAATTGAGACTCAAGAATCGTAGTTCAATTCTTATAAGGACATACTACACAACATAATTGAAAAAAACTTTATTTAATAGTTATAATTCAAAGCATCACATAAGTATTTCCTAATTGAACTCTATTTGCTCACAAATATTTTATGAATATATTTTTATTTGTTTTTTAACACAAAATTAGGGCTTATAATGAGTTAGGTCGAGTTTAAGTCCAAAAAAGACTTTTTTGTGATGATAATTATTATTAATTATTTTTATGAATAATAAATAATTTTATAATTTTTGAAACTATTTGTGATGATACCTCGCTCTTCTAATTAATAGAATTTGGATTTTCTGTCTAAAATAATATTGTCTGTCGGACAGGATATTTAAATATGTTCCAAACTTAACTTTATACTCAAATTAAGCTTCAAATTGAATATTTTAATCAACTCACAAAATATATCCGATTGCTTATGTGACAATATATGATCTTTAAATTTAATCCAAAGTAAAACATTAATAGCTAAATATTTTGTTATTATCGAAATAAATAGCATGAACCTCCTTAATTTAAAAGTTAGTTTGAGTAATGGTTACTTAATACTGAATAAAATATGCACAATAACTATTATTAGCAAATGCTTATATTAACATTTAACAACAAAAGGTTATTAGTAATAAATGTAAAATATATCAAATTACCCATAACTCTAATGACAATTACAAAGTGGGATTCTGGTAGTCGTAGTCGTAGTCGTAGTCCTAATCATCAGTAATATAAGTTCAGATCCTCTGTCCAATATTATGGTGTCTTATTGTGTCCAATAAATCTCAACCATTTATTTATGTGGGTCCCGTATGAGTCTCGCAAAATAAATGACTGAGATTCTATGAGACAGAATAAGATAGAGTAATATTGGACAGAAGATCTGGACTCCAATAATATCTACTTTTGGTAGTGGAGGTCGACGATGATGATTTAAAACATAATACACATATATGTGACAAATATTTTTTCAAATACGTTATTTAAGGTTTGTTTTTTCTAATCACACTTGATTTGAGGAAAAGAAACGTGATTGCACAAAGGTGTCAATCTATTCGATTTTGTCCTAATTCGCAACTGAAATTGGATTTTACCTTATTTTGCGACTGTTTCTTTTTACCCTGTCAGGTCGAAATAGGCACACCTCAGCCACGATCGCGTGGTGATGCAACTTTCAAATGAAGCTCCATGTATTTTTTGAAAAATGAAGCTCCATGTTGAATCGGCCACGAGAAGACATCATCTCTTATGTCATCACCAATGTTTATCGTATACAAAGAAACGATGTATCTTTGCCGTGTTTAGCTGGAGGAGATTCTGCAGTAGTGGTCCTTAGCATCATAGCATGCCTTTTGCGTCGCGTAAGCTCCACATAAATAAACGCGAAATTCACATAAATAAATGACTAATATTTATGAGTAGAATAAGACAATTTAAAATTGAAAAAAAATCCGGATTCTTCTCTCAGAGGTAGTTATCAACTTCTTACTGTTTGTGGCTTCAAGCTAAGTAACTAGACAATTATAGGCCACAATCATAATGGATGGCCATGGCTGCAATTACACATTCCATTAATCAATCTGTATGCATATATAGAAGCAACTTTGGAGCTTAACACACATCAAGTCCACTAGCCACAAGTGAATAGCTAAGATAGTCCACACTCGCTGCTGTCACAAATGGCGGATACCGTCCCTCTACCGCTCTATGAAACTATAACTATTAGAATGCCAATACGTAGAGCTTCTGATATCGGAATCCTCTTACTTCTCATTACTCTTCTTGCTTATCGAATCCTGTCGCTTACAGATTACGGGCTTGCTTGGCTTCTTGCTCTGCTGTGCGAGTCCTTCTTCACCTTGCTTTGGGTTGTGAATATTAGCACAAAATGGACCCCGGTGGAATACAAGACATACCCAGAACGCCTTTCCCAAAGGTAGAACATTTTCTGGTAATAAAGGTCGTGTGTGTGGATTTTAAGATTGTCTTGAAGCTTATCCCATTTAGCTATTGTATTGGTTTTTCCGTTTAGAACATTTTCTGGTAATAAAGGTCACAAATTAATATTTCTTTGAGTGCGTGCGCGCGCGTGTGTGTGGATTTTAAGGTTGTCTTGAAGCTTATCCCATTTAGCTGTTGTGTTGCTTTTTTTCCGTTTACTTTTGACGCTAGAAGCGTTCAAGAGCTTCCTCCCGTGGACGTGTTTGTCACAACGGCGGACCATGTACTAGAACCGCCAATAATCACCGTAAACACCGTGCTATCATTGTTGGCTGTGGATTACCCTGCTCATAAGTTGGCCTGCTACGTATCCGACGACGGATGCTCCCCTGTCACATGCTATTCTCTGGTTGAAGCGTCCAAGTTCGCGAAGCTCTGGGTTCCATTCTGCAAGAAGTACAAAATTCCTGTTCGAGCACCATTTAGATATTTCTCCAACATCGATCGCATGTCTTCTGGTGACGGCTCCATAGAATTCCAACGAGAACGTAAGAAGATGAAGGTAAACTTTGGTCTTCAATTCGGACAAGATCATGTCTTTTTTCGTCGTCAAAATGTGTTTTTTGTAGGATGAGTACGACGAGCTTTGCCGCAAAATTAAAGACAAATCGAGTGGCAGTTGGGATCTGAATGGAGATTATTCCGTTTTTCACAACACGGAACGCAGAAGCCACCCCACCATAATTAAGGTTGGCAAAGGCAGCCCTTCCAGTAATCCTACTGTCTCTGGTTTCTAATATATAAAATTGGTGGTAGGTAATATGTGAAAATAAAGGTGGAGTGGCGGAAGAATTACCTCACTTGGTGTATATATCTAGAGAGAAGCAGCCTCATCATCCACATCACTACAAGGCGGGCGCAATGAACGTTCTTGTAAGTTTGTCCTTGGGCAAATCGATCATCAAAAAATGTTACCATTGAAAGGAATTATATTTTATTTTTCTTATTTCTATACATATATATATAATGTATGTGCAGACCAGAGTATCTGGGTTGATGACAAATGCTCCATTCATGCTAAACGTAGATTGCGACATGTACGCCAACAATCCAAAAGTCATTCTTCATGCGATGTGTCTATTCTTAGGTTCCAACGACGAAATGGAAACTGGATTTGTACAGTGTCCTCAAATTTTCTACGATGGTCTCAAGGATGATCCATTTGGAAATCAACTAACAGTTTTACACAAAGTACGTTCCATCCTTAGGCTATATAGATAATTATAGGTTTTGGTTTAAGTTTTATCCATTTATATATATGTTATCTTTATTAGTATGTGGGGAGCGGAATAGTGGGAATTCAAGGTCCTTTCTATGGAGGAACAGGATGTTTCCACCGACGGAAAATTATCTACGGCTTGTGTCCAGTGGACATCGGAAAACAAGTGTCTCCAGTTCATGGTAATCAAGCCCCCCTCTGTTTCTATCCCTGTTTACTCTTAATCTAAATATCGTTTTTGGTTATGGGTTAACAGCAAATTTAAATGAGAAGGAACTGTTGAAAATATATGGCAACTCCAAGTTGTTTACAAAGTCAGCTGCTTGTGCGTTGCAAGGAAAGATCCATGACTTCCGCTTCAATAATCTTTCCGACTTGGCAGCAGCTGCTGAAGCACGAGTTATCGCTGCTTGTACCTATGAGCATGGTACAGGTTGGGGAACCCAGGTCGGTATAAAATAAAATGGCAATCCAAACAAATGTCAACTTCCGCTAACATTCAATCACATTGACATTTGGTTGAAGAGTACTAAATATTGAATAACAATGTCAAGGACAGGTTGGCTTGCAATACGGAACGGCAACAGAGGATATAATGACTGGACTGGTAATTCAATCGAGAGGGTGGAAATCGAGGTTTTGTTCGCCAGAGCCTCCAGCCTTCCTGGGATGTGCACCAGAAAGTGGGCCAGCGTCGTTTGCTCAACAAAAGAGGTGGACTACTGGTTTAACAGAAACTCTGGTGAGCAGGAATAGCCCTATCTTTGGAGCTATCTATGGAGGACTACAACTCAGGCAGTGCGTGGCCTATTTGTGGGTTCTTCTATGGGCATTACGCTCGATTCCTGAGCTATGCTACGCATCTCTCCCACCTTATTGCATCCTCACCAACTCTGCTTTCCTTCCCAAGGTAAGCACACCACTACTTCTCGTCCTGCTTACAATGCTCCTAATCACCAGCCCTGTTTTAAAACAATTACAGGTTGGAGAGGCAGGCATGTATGTCTACGCAGCTCTTTGCACGGTCTACGCTATCTATACGCTTTCAGAGTACCTAGAAACCGGATTATCCGCACGAGAATGGTGGAACAACCAGAGAATGGGAAGGATAAATGCAACGAATGCTTGGTTTTTCGGATTTGTTAGCGTGTTATTAAAGATTCTGGGAATAGCAGAGCCAGGATTTGAAGTGACGCAGAAGAACGAACGTAGTTCCGATATTAGCGATGTGGATGCTGGTAGTGGGAAGTTCTGCTTCAATGGGTCACCCCTATTTCTTCCTGGAACAACTCTTGTGCTGGTTCACTTCACCGCAATGGCCATGGGCTTAACGAGGATGCAGCCAATGTTACACGGCGGGGATCGCACTGGCTTGGGAGAGTGGGTGTTTAGTGTGATGGTGATGATTTGCTTTTGGCCATTTGTGAGAGGGTTGTTCCGGAGAGGAAAACATGGAATTCCCATGTCTACCATATACATGTCTGCTGTACTTACGTTCATCTTTGTGCATCTTTCCAAGGCTTCCATTGGCTGGCTGAGACTATGAGTATGAAACAAACACAGGAAGAAGATTCTGATTTGTGAATGTAGCCTTCCTTTTTAATTTCACAGATTTCTTGCGTTTCTATTTTTATGTTGAATGTAGTAAGAGAAGAAAGCAAACAAAAATATTATATTTCCAATTGTTTCTGTATTATGGTCTGTTAAAAACTCTATGCATCTTTGTATAGCTTAGTCAGACTAATTTGAATGAACTCTATGAATATCTATACAAAATTTACAAATTATTAATATATTGTTTGTTAATAACAATATAAATATTATAGAAAAAATTTACTAATTTGATTCATAACTTATAATATTCAAGTATCTTATTACATTAAAAGGTATAATAACATTTAAAATAATAATTAACTATTAAAACTTTCTACTAAGTAATATTTACTAGCAAATGATAAAAATTAAACTCTCACGTTTACTCTAGCAAATTTTTATTTATGATTAAGTCAAAAAATTACTCAATTTTATTATGAAATATCTGATAACATATTAATTATTTGTAAAGAACTAATTACAAATAAAATGTTCTAAATTAGTTCAATTGATCTTGTAATGTGGAACAAAAATAAAAGAAAATCTTAAAATTTTACACATTGTGCTATATATATATACTAATTTTTAATTAAAATTTAACTAAATCAGTAATTTTATAATTGATTCTCGAAACTTATATCTAACTTAATTAAAATTAAAATTTCTATTTTCAATTATTCTTTACATGTAACATATTAATTTTTTAGTATTTTAAAAATGATTATATATCATAATTCATTTACTCAATTATTTTCATATAATTTATATCGTATCAAAGTAGTATTAACCATGGATACGGATACCGTTCTGTACCGACCGGTACGTACCGTACCGGCTGGAAAATGGATCGGTATCCGTTCCATCGATACCAGCATTTTTCGTTCAGTACTCCTTGGTACGTACAATATCGAGACATATCGGTCGGTACCATAAAATTCGGAAAGATTGACGACCAATTTGAATTTTTCCTGCTTAATTGCAATTTTTATTATGTTGGATTGGAATTGGATTATGAATTTGTGAATGTTGGATGATGGATTTAGGAATTGGTTGGATGTTAGATTTTGGAAGTTGGAAGTTGGTTTTCTGAGAATCTTGTGCAATTTGTGTGTATCTTAATTAGTTGGATATTATAATTGAATTATTGAATGCTCATTGCTCACGACATTGCTTTGTGTTTAGTCATTTGAGATCTGAATATTGGAAATGGAATTATATCAGTCACGGTGATGACTGATGAATGAGTTGTTTCACTTATCTAGTTGTTCTGTTTGGTTATAAAGAATAAAGATTGGTTGTTCTGTTTGGTTATAAAAAATCAAAAATTTATGGTTTGTTTTTGGATTAATGAAATTTATGAAATGCACGACATGCCTTTTCCAATATTGATTCTGAAACTTAGAAAGTTGAAGTTGGAAACAACTTAAATTTAAAACATACATAAACCGATGATATTAAAGTTATTAAATTTGTAAAATTGTAAAAACTTAAATCATTAATTGACAATTAATGTTGTATGTTGTAAGTT
>JANKOE010000206.1:80342666-80366747 GCA_026284465.1 Erythroxylum citrifolium | reverse complement strand
TGTGTCCGAGAGTCTCATTACCTCTCCAAAGTTCTTGTTCTGTTTCTTGTGACAGGTATGTATTATTTTCTGAATTGGACCTGCATTATGCTACCATGTTTCTGATTTGTTGTTGGTACTTTGGATGATGCCTTGTGATTTGTTCTGATTTGTTGTGGGTACTTTGGATGATACCATGTTTCTGATTTTCTGAATTGAACCTGCATTATGCTACCATGTAGTTACTGGGTTGGTGTTGAGAATAAGGCATTGTAGTTACTGGGTTGGTGTTGAGAATAAGTCATGAATGTGCAAAGCATCTGAATTGACATTATTAACATCCTATTCTGTAGTTGGGCAATCAGTTTTGATATTCTGACATTCCAAATGATTGTAGCTTGTGTTAAGTGGCCAAGAGATGATAGATAAATGACAGCAGATTTGTTGGGATATTACAGAGATTTAAGTAGAATACAATGTTTAAAGGTTAATGAGATGAATCTATTGACTTACATACATGCTGTTTCAATTGTGCAAATTCCATACCTGATTTGCCAAAAAACAAATAAAGAAGGAACAGAACGGTTCTCATTTCGTTCGAAGACAAACTTGCTGGTATATCTCTTAAGTTGATAGTTTTATACAATGAACTAATGACTCTTATTAGGTTTTTGTTGATGTCCATGCTGTAGACTCAAATTACTTGTGAACCTAATTGGTTACTTGCACTAACTAAATCCATAGTTGACAAGACGCTAAAAGATAGGATATTTTCCATTTTCAAAAGAATTTCTGTACCAGAAATAAACGTATCTCCAATTAAACCCTTTTGTTGATTGATTCAATCATACTGTAACTTAAGCCTCGACCCCAGGTGACCATACCTATGCAAATTCAAGAATACACACATCTTTAGAATGTGTTTTTCTCCCCCTCTCCCTCCCCCGACAGCACAAGTTACAACAGAGGAAGTCAGGAATCGCCCAGACAAAGCTCCCGAAGCCCATAAATCAAACTGGTATTGAAAAGTAAAAATCTTACACAAGTAATACGCTTGCAAGATTAGCCGCCCCATCAGGGGACTTAGCGACAAGGATCATTATATGTTTCAGAACATCATGGTCCACATCAGTAATCATCATCTGCTTTCTCTTCATGGCTCAATCTGCCAAAGGCAAACAAAAAACATAACTAAAAAACGACTGAAGTTGAAATAACAAAGCAATTACGAGAACTGAATTGAAGGTGCGAGATGGGGAAGCTTTACCATGTTACTCGAGAGTGAAGGGGGAGCAAAATACCTGAAATTTTCAGTTCGTAGCCACCGTAGAGATTTGGGCATCCGAGGGTTGGAAACTTTACTGAACGCACTCAGTAAGCACAAGCGACGAGAGAGTTTGCGAAAATGGTTGGATTCAGTCTGATTTTTATTTGTGTAATTAACAAATTGTTCAATGAACTTTAAATTACGTGTACTATTCAAGACTGTTGCCTAAAATAAAGCAGTTTTGTTATTTTTATATTTAATTTTGTAATTATAACTTTGTAATAAAAAAGGGTTTTAGGAGTAAAATTATTTACTATTTAGGACTTATTTGGACTTATTTGATAAATGACTGATCAGCTGCTTTTTGGCATATTGAGAAGTATTTAACTATTTGATTATGTTAAAGTATTGAAAATTATATTTAATGATCAGCGGATTAGGTTAGCAGATTGAATCCAAAAAAGTTTTTAAGCTCGTACAAGGAGCATTTTGTTAAGGGATAAAAAGAAAATTATAGTAAAAAATTATTACAAATTATTCAATCTGTCATTTTTTGTTATTGATTTCTCTTAACCAAATATTGGTATCCTAAACTCCACTGATACGCCGATAAGAAAGATGACATAGGTTAGTGATAAATAAGTTAATATGTTTGAAATGTGCACTTCAACTTGATTAATATCAAGAAAAAAAAATTGTTGTAGTAGTAATAGTAGTAGTACTATTACTACTACTACTAATAATAATAATAATAATAATATATGTTCTATATTTTTTATTATAATTATAAAGTTAATTTTGGGAAATTAAATATCTAAAATTTGAATTCTTATAATAATATTAAAAGAAATACTAAAATATAAAATTTATGTTTTTATAAATTTTTTTAAAGTCACACTCTCGTAAATAAACAGACGATATTTTTTGTTGGTCAAATTAACTTATATAATCTAACAATTTATCGGTTAATGCAATCTTATTGCCAAACATCGCGAAAATGCAATCTTATTGCCAAACATCGCGAAATTAAAAAGTTGAATCAAAGAGAATTTTTTATTGGAAGGCTGAATCCAACGACCTGGATCTGGAACAAGCTTAGGTAATAGGTAGGTTTATTATTTAAAACATTTAAGTCTTAATTACCCAATCTAATTACTTAATTTTCGTGGGAAACTATAGAAAGTCATAATTTAGATTTCAGAGACAACAACACGCGCAACATTCAAGGAAAACGAAAAACAACAATAAAAATGAATATATAGAGTAAAACACCTCTAATTCTGAAACTTAAATATCTTTACTTTTTTCTATTTTTCCAGTATTCAAAGCATGGCTTCCTCCAAAGGAACGAATATCATTCCGTACTGGTCGAAAAACGGAGCGATATTCGTTCCATCAGTACCGACATTTAATACCAGTCGGTACCAATGTTTTTCGTTCAGTACCAGCTGGTACGTACAATACCGGGACATACCAGCCGGTACCATAAATTTTGGAGAGGTGGAGGACCAATTTTCAAATTTGTAAAACTTAATCCTAAAAAATCACCACCCACTCCCCGACTCTGCGCTCTCACTCTCGCCTCTCGCCGCCGTTCCAACCCCCCACCCCCTGGGTCTCTGTCTTCTCCACTCCCCATCTCTGTCTCTCCTCCTTCCCTCATCCTCCTTAGCTCTTGCCTTGGCGTCCCCCGAAGACGCCACCATCTTCAACCTTCCTCCAAGGGGACCCGAAGACGCCATCGCTACACCGCACCACATCATCACCAGTTGCCCCTGAACGTCTGAAGGAGGAGAAAAAGTCGCAGCTCGGGCACATCTACACGGAAAGCCAACGGATGCCTCTGACCCATCACCCAACCAGAAGACCCGAAGCAAGTGAATTGTTTTTGGGTGTGTTTTTTTCTGTTTTCAAATTTTTCCTACTTAATTGCATTTTTTATTGTGTTGGATTGGAATTGGATGATGGATTTGTGAATTGGTTGAGTGGTGGATTTGGGAATTAGTTGGATGTTGGAAGTTCGTTTTCTAATGTGTAATTTACGTGTATCTGAATTGGTTGGATATTGGAATTGAATTGTTGAATGCTCATGGTTTTGTTTTGTCATTTGTGATGTGAATATTGGAAATGGAATTATATCAGTCACAGTGATGACTGATGAATGAGTTGTTTCACTTGTTTGGTTGTAAAGTATAAAGATTGGTTGCTCTGTTTTGTTATAAAGAATCAGAAATTTATGGTTTGTTTTTGGACGAATGAAAATTATGAAATGCACGGCCTTATTGAATATTGGTTCTGAAACTTAGAAAGTTGAAGTTAGAAACAACTTAAATTTAAAACATACATAAACCGATAATATTAAAATTGTAAAATTGTAAAAACTTAAATCATTAATTAACAATTAATATTGTATGTTGTAAGTTTGTAACTTGTAAGTTGTAAATCAAAAATTTTATTTTATTTTTAATATTTGGGTATTGACTTAAGGTAAATAATTAGTTGAATATAAAATTATACAATTAGAAATTAATAATAATTCGATTGTAGTTAATGATAATATTTGCCTATTTGGGTATTAATTTTGGGTAAATAATTAATTGAGTTTAAAATTTGTTGAATTTGAATTATTTAGTAATATATATGTGTGGATGGGGTATCATAAATGTTTATAATAGACAAATTGTGAAAATAGTGATGTAAAAAATGTATCCCAAAAAGAACTTTTTTGTTTTCAAATTGTGAATTTGTTGTTATTGTAGGTTCCAATCATTTATACTTACACTTATTAATAAAAATTAAAAATTGTAAAGGTATTTTATATATTTAAGAACGAAATATAGAATGGTGTATATAATATTATGGTTTGTTAAAAATGAAAAGAAGATTCAAAGCTTTAAATAAGAAAAAAAACATTTTCAAAAAAGTTATATCCTTCAAGTTGATCGGTTGATCCTCATGTTATGAATATATCTTCATACTTGATAATCATATTATGAATAGATGTGTATGAACAATTGTATAAGATATGTCATTTATTATTTGGCAATTATATAAATCATATGATACCCTTCACTATAAATTCTTAAAACTTTGTCTTCTAGACTTGCATCCCCTAATGAAGATATGTAATTTCTTTTTTATGTTGCTATTTTTTATTTTTTATTTTTATTATTATTAACAAAATTAAAATTTTAAATTTTCATCTTTTATATATATATATATATATATATATTTAAAAATATCTTCATATCACCTTTTTAAAATATCTGCATCACTATTTTATTGTCACATTTGCATGTAGGTCAATTGGAAACAGTCTCTCTACTATGTAGGGGTAAGGCTATGCATTATCAGGCCTCCCCAGACCCTGCTTTATTGCAGAATTTCGGACTGGGTGTGATGATGATGATGATACGATACCCTTCAATTTGATCCTCATGTTAGAAACTTTGAATTAAAATTGTTGGAAATTGTTGGAAATAAAAATTATTTTATGAATGTATTGTTGGAAATGAAAATTGTTTTTGTATGATTTGTGGATGTTGGAAATGGAAATTGTTTATGTATGATTTGTGGATGTTAGAAATAGAAATGAAAATTGTTTTATGAATGTATTGTGATTATTGGAAATGGAAATAGAAATTGTTGAAAATTGTTGAAAATGTAAATGAAATTATGTATGGTTTGTGGATGTTGAAAATAAAAATTGTTTATGTATGATTTGTGGATGTTGGGAATAGAAATTGTTTTATGGATGTATTGTGATTATTGGAATTGGAAATGGAAATTGTTGAAATTTGTTGGAAATGGAAATGAAATTATATATGATTTGTGGATGTTGGAAATGGAAATTGTTTATGTATGATTTGTGAATGTCGGAAATAGAAATTGTTTTATAAATGTATTGTGATTATTGGAAATGGAAATGAAAATTATTGAAAATTGTTGGAAATGGAAATGAAATTATGTATGATTTGTAGATGTTGGAAATGAAAATTGTTTATGTATGATTTGTGGATGTTGGAAATATAAATTGTTTTATGAATGTATTGTGATTATTAGAAATGGAAGTGGAAATTGTTGAAAATTGTTGGAAATGGAAATGAAATTATGTGTGATTTATGGATGTTGAAAATGGAAAATGTTTATGTATGATTTATAGATGTTGGAAATGGAAATTATTTTATGAATGTATTGTGATTATTCGAAATGGAAATGGAAATTGTTGAAAATTGTTGGAAATGGAAATGGAAATGGAAATGAAATTATGTATGATTTGTGGATGTTGGAAATAGAAATTGTTTATATATGATTTGTCGATGTTGGAAATGGAAATTGTTTACATATGATTTGTGTAATTATATATGTTGAATGTTTTGAATTGTTAGCTTTTGACTTATAGTGAATTGTGTACCATGAATTAAATTGTGTGTAATGTAATCACACAGAATAAGTTATATTATATAAGATGGATATACATATTGTATACTGAAATTATATGTTATTTATTTTTATGTGTTATTTATTTTGATATACGCATTCATTTATTTTTACAGATAAATGGAAGAAAGTTCAAGTACTCCTGATCAACCCACTTTAGGAAGATATAATGACCTAGCCTGGGCTCATGCTGCATTGGTTCCCGGTATGAGGAACCATATTATTTGTTTGTTTTGTAACAAGCATTTGAAAGGTGGAGGATTCACCTGATTAAAAAACCATTTAGATGGGGTTAAAGGAGATGTGGAACCTTGTAAAAAAGTAAGTCATGATGTGAAGTGGTAGATGAAAACATTGTTTGATGAATATCAATATGAGAGAGATAAAAAGAAAATGTTGAATTTTGAAATTGGTAGTGGAAGTTCGTTTTCTAGTTTTCGTAGTGATTTTCGAAATGTTGAAGGTGGAAGTGGTAGTGATAGTGGTACTGGTAGTGTTTCATTTTAGGCTCAAGAAGAAGAACCAGAATCTGATGTGAGGAAGAGAAGAAGACAGGTGACTAGTTTCTTTGCACCACGAACAACTCTTGGAGCCCAACCTTCAATTCATAGTGTAATGCAATCAAGAGATGTGGCTCACAATGTCGATATAACAGTAGCTAAATGGTGGTATGATACAGGTTCGTCATTCAATGCTTCTCAGTCTTATCATTATCAACCTATGATGGATGCAATAGCTTCTTATGGTCCAAGATGCAAAGGTCTTTCGATTAATGACGTAAGAGGTAAACATTTGAGTTGTGCTGTTTCTGAAATTAGAAGTTATTTGGCTGAAAGAAGAGTGAATTAAGGTACTTATAGATGTTCAATCATGTGTAATGGTTTGACAAATAGGAGACAAGAGCCTATTATAAAATTTGTTGTTTATTCTACAAATGGCTTTATGTTTTTGAAATTTATTGATGCATCTGACTTTATTAGAAATACTGAGACTTTGTTTTTTATATTTGATCAAGTTGTGATTAAAGTAGGGTCGGAAAACATTTTTCAGTTTATTACTGACAATGATTCCGCTTATAAAACGGCAAGAAAAAAGTTACAGAATACGTATAATTAATTTTTTTTGGACTCCTTGTGTTGCACATTGCATTGACCTAATGCTAGAGAATATAGGGGATCTTAGGTATTTTCCCGTTATTGATGAGACTATGCAGAAAGCTAAAAGGTAACAAAGTTCATTTATAATCGTGCAAGGGTATTGAATTTGATGAAAAAGGAATTTACGAATGGTAGAAATTTTTGTCGTTCTGCTATGACAAGATTTGCCACAAATTTCTTATCACTTCAGTCTTTTGTTTAGATGAAGAAAGAGTTAAGACAAATGTTGACAAGTGATAAGTAGATTGCATCTTAGCATGTTAGGTCTAATGCTGTAGTGGAGGTTTGTAATATTATATTGGAGAATAGAGAATTTTGGTCACAATGTTAATTTGTTATCCGAGTTTGTGAGCTTTTGGTGAGGGTGCTTTGCTTGGCTGATAGTGAAGAAAAGCCAACAATGGGTTATATTTTTGATGCTATAGAGAGAGCGACGGAAACAATCAAGGTCAATCTGAAATATAGGCCTTCTTCATACACACCATATTTTTCAATCATTAATGAGAGAAGGGAAAGACAACTTTCTTCCCCATTGTTTGTAGCTGGGGCATTTTTACTAAGCAAGATGAAGCTAATAGAGGAATGCTTTTAACTGTTACAGCAATTGTTAGCATTGACGCGATGTAAGATCTTTTAAGCTCACAAATGGAGTTTTACAAGTTGTCTTATGAAGATTTTGGAATGTCGATTGCTATTCGACAAAGAAGAAAACTTTCTTCAGGTATTAGTTATTTCCCTTTTCTTATTTGTTGAAAATTAACTATCACTTTATTTTATTTATGACACTACTTTTATTATCTTATGACTTACAGTTTCTTGGTAGGATCAATTTAGAAATGATGTTCCAAAATTGAAAAAGTTTTCGATTCGGATTTTAAGTCAATGTGTAAGTGCAACAGGCTGTGAACGAAATTAGAGTACATTTGAATTTATCCACTCAAAGAAAAAGAATAGATTGGAGCATAGGAGGTTGAATGACTTGGTTTTTGTTCCTTATAATTTAAAGCTTTGGGAAAAGTATGCTATTTTCATTATTAATTTCAATATAATTTCTTATAATTTTCTAATAATTAAATTTAATTGTTCACTAGGAGTCTTAATAGCACAAGTAGTTCAACTGATCCAATTTCTATTAATAATATTGATCTTTTGGCGGATTGAGTTTCTGAAGAACCGACTTTGGTATATGTCAATGACTTGAAAGATAATATTGGATGAGAAAGCATTGACATGTCATTTGGTACATTAAATTTGAATGATAATGATGACGAAGCTCCTCTCAATGACGAATATTTTGTACCAAATGATAACTGAGGTCAGTGCAGTTATAGCGGGTATTCTCCCGTTAACGATTGAATTTCGTTCTAGGTTTTTGTTTTTTCTCTTCTTTTGATTTTACTTACATTTGATGTTTATGTTAAATTCTATATATGTGAAGTAACTGTAAATGTTTTTGTTTCAGGTTTAACTTCTAATTGATTGTTTCTTCGTCATGAACTCTTTTTCTAATTTGTTTAAGGATATTTATTGTTCTTTTTATTGGATGTTTTGATGTAATTATTATTAATTAAAATGATGAAATTGTATTATTGTAATATTTTAAAAACTTTGTATTATTCTTATTTTTATATTTGTTTAATGATGATTGTCATTTTTATATTAATTGTGGTTATTATTTATATGTGAAATATTTAAAATTATTGTTATTTCATATTAATTGTGATTATTATTTATTATTATGATTTTTTGAAACATGGTTGATATAAACAGTGAACTAGTAAAGTATATAATATACTAATAGACAATTTTGCAAAATTTAAAAATTTTATGGACTATTTCATAAATTTAAAAAAAATTTCTTAAAATGGTACCCGGTATTGACTAGTACCAGTATAGTACCATACTAGAATTTGATCCGGTACTAAATCCGATGCGGTGTTTGCAACCTTACTATTAACTAAGTCATCTTAACTAAAATAGATTATAAATAAGATCAAAAAATAATTATTATAACATGAGATACCTCAGTAATATATTTTAAGGACCAATTATAACTACCGAGAAAATTAACTTATTTTCTAGCAAACATTCATAATTATGTACCTATATTCATACTTTAGTTTATATTGATTACTTTTTTCATGCGAAAAGAAATATACTCTCTTCACTTAATTAATATTTAATTTTAATACATCAATAATTAAAATATATTAAGTGAAGAGAGTATATAAATATTTTTAATTAATGATATAATTTAATATAGGGCCGATAAATTGTTTAGCTGTACCTAGCAGAAATTAAAATGCGTTAAGCCGAATTGTTAGAAATTACGAATTAGTTACCGTTCACACTTACAGTTTACATTTAAAGGGCAACTGAAGTACGAAGAAGCGAGGGGAAAAAGAGACCTGGAACAAAACGTGTAGTTACTAATTAGTAGTGTCAGGTCTCTCATATCATTTCGTGCTTCTCGTCTTTGGTAATAATTGAAGAGTAAAGAGTGGTTTTACTAGTTCCCATAATGGCGCCGACGGCGGTGGTGGTGAAGGTGGCACTGGGAGTGGTCGCAGTGTGCATAGGTACATACATAATTGGTCCGCCTCTTTACTGGCACTTCAAGGAAGTCCTGGCCGCCGTTAGCCACTCCTCTGCCTCCTGCTCCCCTTGCGTCTGCGATTGCTCCTCTCGTCCTCTTCTCTCCATCCCTTCAGGTTCCCTTTATTCTTATCTCTTCTCTACCTAGATCTGGCCGGATCTCATCTCGCTTCTTCTTTGATTCGCATAAGTTCGTGCTTAATTTAGCTACTTGTTCCCAACTGCTGTTTATGGGTTGTTGTCTATTTATCTTCTTTTACTGATCATGCGGGATTGATAACAGAAGCAGATCTAGGGAATGGATATATTCTTGATACGGGGTTTTGGTTAAATCTTGGATGGGTATCTTCCTCCATTGATTTTCAAGTTGTGGAGACCTTGCACTGCTAATTTCAGGGGATGATGGGTCTCAAGTTCACAAAAAAGGGAAACAAAAAAAGAAGCCTATGTTGACTCAAATCTAAGAGTTTATTCGCTGATAATAAAATTTTGGGGCGTGATCAAGTGCGAATCTTAGGAGAGTATTAATTGGGAATCACTACTTTTTTTCTGTCTTTTATTAATTGCTTTACTTTACTATATTGCCTATTAGATGTAGAGACTGATATTGAAAGAAAGTGGAAACGTTGCAAGTTGTTGCGGTGACTGATTAAGACGAGTTTGCGCATGGTGTTTCCATTGATTTATCTTTTTGATTTCTTTGTTAAGTTTCATATAGTTTGATTGCTTTCTGATTATACACTTTATTCCACTCTCCCCAACTATTTTGTCTCCATGGGACAATCAGTATATGAAACTTATGGTTAGTGTCATTTGAAAAGTTTCTTGGATTTGAGCAGAGTCACTATCTTTGTTGTTTGCAGCATCATTTCCATCCGAGCTAACTGCAATTACAAGTGTTTTTCATTGTCGTTTTGATTTGTTAAGTTTGAAGTCAGGAGGAAAACCAATTATTCTGTAGCATTTTTCCTTTTTATGTCCTTTCTTGCCGCAATGACTGCACATAATTTCTGATTTACCCTTCTTATTCTATTCACCACAAGATGCTAAAGCAGATGATTCGGTTAGAGGCTGTGATAGACCTTATATCACTCTCCTAGTCTCATCTCTTATTACCATATTATGCGCTTCTTCCAAGGTAGGAAAGGGTTTCGTCAATAAGACTTGCGAAGTCTGATGAGAATAAGACTTATTTAATCGATTCAAAAACTTAAAAACATCCTTCAATTGTTGATCCATATAATGTGGAAAACAATGTGGGCTGCAGCTTCATCGCTCATTCCTCGTTCTGTCAGACTCTCTCTCATTCATTGCTCCATGGTAGTCATACGTATGACAAAGTTATGTGCCTTAGTTTTGCAGTGGATTTATCGGAATTTAACTCTTCTGTCATTAGTTGATCACTTTGATTATCTTGATTTATATATACTAAGTTTCTGTTCTTTTTCTTTTTTGTCTTGCAGCATTGAGCAATGCTTCTTTTGGAGGTTTGTCTCCATCCCAAATATGCTTTTACTTTGACAGTGCATAGTATAATTACCTGGTTACCAGTGCATGCCTCTTCTTTGGTTTGTGGTTAGGTGAATGAATCTGTTCGTTTATTTTGATACTAACTATTACACTGAATCATCTATTTCTCTGCTCAGCTCTTTTTTGAGCAAGAGTTTGTATGGAAATTAGTCACCACATAGTGGCTTCAAGGGGTAGGTGTATTGCCGAAACTGTTGCATGTTTCTTCCAATATGTTGTCCGTGGTTGGAATATTCTTCTGATAACGATATTGTACTGTTATTGTGAACCTTAACATGCCATAAAGAAGATAAAATGTGACTCATTGATGCTTAGCCCTAGCTTAAGTACAATTGAAATGAATAAAAACGAATGACACCATTATTCAGTTGGCGAGGCTTTATGTGAGAAAAATGCATCATACATGAGTACCAGTCCTATTATTCAAGCTTCTCATGGCCTAGTTGTGTAATTTTATTTGTTCCACATGCAGTAGCAAGAATCTATAAGATGTTATCAAGGTTTTTATTTCAGTTGTTACATTTTTTGCAGATTGTGCGAAGCATGACCCTGAAGTGAGTGAAGACGCAGAAAATAATTTTGCGGAGCTACTGACTGAGGAATTGAAGATGCGGGAAGCTGAATCATTGGAAAGTCAACAGCGTGCTGACATGGCTCTGCTTGAGGCTAAGAAAATGACATCCCAATATCAAAAGGAGGCAGACAAATGCAACTCAGGGATGGAAACCTGTGAAGAAGCAAGGGAGAAAGCCGAAACGGCTTTAGCGGCACAAAAGAGATTGACAGAAATGTGGGAGCAAAGGGCACGCCAAAAAGGGTGGAAAGAAGTTACCAAGTCTCAAGTCCAGTCTCAGGGGAACGTCCAGGCTGTATAGAAGGATTAATACTGTATCAAGATATTGTTTACACGTGCAAGGCCTTTAGGTACTGATTTGAAATGGAAGTTCAGTGTATGATATGTAATTTTTCCTTCTCGTTCCTTTTTTTATGGAATAGGTGCCTTTTAACTGTGACAGCCTTTTGAATCATCCAAGCCTGACCCAAAAGGCGTAAACTTCTGTATTCTCCAACTACACCAGCGGTGCAGAACTGGAGCTTAATGACAGATCAGATCATCATCTGTTCCTGTTACTATTATTTTGTGCCTAGTTTATTATATGAAATTTCACGCATCCTCAGCCCAACGGTAATAAAGCTACTATGTGAGACAGAAGGTCTATGTTGGCACAACGGTAATAATTATAGAGTTGTTCTTTCTCACCATCATAATATATAATTTATCAGTGACTTCGAAAGAGTAACAATATATCGTCTGATCAGTCAGCCCTTTTAAGGGCCGTGATTGAAGTAGAGGTGCCTGTGATAGAATCGTATCTCCTGAACAAATAGGCCACGAGCACGGAGGCGGTGAGAGTCACCGTGTCCTTAGCCGCACACTGCTTGTTTGACTCACTTGGTGAACCGGTCTGTGGCCCATTTGACCAGAACAAGTAATTCAGTAACTCTTTCCCCTTACCCGTGAACCGGTCCGGCTTGAAGCTCGTCGGCTCTTCAAAAACTTTGGGGTCTTGCATGACCAAAGGCTGGTACCCGCAAAGCAACTCGCCCTTTTTGATATTATAAGCGGAGTCGTATGAAGAGAGAGTGAAATCCTTCCTAGCTCGTGCGAACTGCAGTGGAACCGGTGGGTTGAGACGAAGAGTTTCATAAACGACGGATTGAACCAGCGGCATTTCTTTGACCGAGTCGAAAGTTAAAGTCGGACCGCCATTTTGTCTAGCTTCAGCCCGTAACTTGTCTTGTAAACCAGTTGTGTCGCTTGCTATTGCGTTTATTAGGATAGGTAGAAATATGGAGAACCCACCGTATGCGTTGAAACCAAGTACAAATAGGATGTTGTGTATGGTCTCTTCTTGACTCAGTCCGAACTCGGTCTGACCTCGATTTAGCACTTCTCTCCCTGTATTTTTAAAACACACAAATGTTTTGTTGGACCGTTGTATGTTATTCCCAGAATGGATTTATATATACATGTTTACCTTCAGTTTTGACGAACTCGTAGAGCTTGTTGTAGTCTCCACTAACAAGGAAAGGAGGGTACGAAAAAGAATGGAGGAAGATCTCTTCTAGGGGCTGCAGGACACCGATTTTGATAGTGGGGAGGAGCTGTAGAGCGAGCCACCTGTCCAACATGGCGTAGCCAGACTTTGCTATGGTCGGCGACTTTGCCGGGTCGGCGCCGATTAAGGCCTTTGTCAAGAACGTGAATATGCACTGCTGAAGAGGAATCAAGTATGTTGCGCTGCCATTTTCAGAGACTTCCTTGTCAATAGTACCCCATAATGTGTCGAGGCCAGCAAGTAGCTCAGTAAGCCAGACCTTGGAGCTTCGTTTCAGGGTGTCCAAGGCAAAACCTTTAACCTGTTCCAACTCCAACAACAAGAATCGCGGTCCTTCTGATCAGTATTTATCACAATTACGTTATAAGAGTCTAGATTGGTCACATCAAGCCTCCCGTAGTTCCACTGGTTTTTCCAATTAAGACACTAATTATTAAACTATTTAGACTTGTTTTTTGTCAAGGACAGTAATATACAAGGTTGATGAATTCTTACTGGGATAGGATATATCCTGAAGTAATGAGGCTATGGTAATATTACTATGAGTTTTATCATGTCAGATACGGTGCGATAAAAAGCAAGGATGTGTGAATGAAGTCGATCCATAGTGTTGGACTTCGACCATTCATTTCTAAGAGCTAGATAGCTACATCTTATCTTCACTGTCTTATCCGGGCCATGAAAATATCTTGCCAGTCAACCGAAACAGTACATAGACAAAGCTGTCCTTCAATCCAGGTTCCATCCTTTACTTACGAATTGCAAGATAAAATATTAGCTTCTGCTTCAAAAGGATTTTGACTTCATGGCTCTCAAGTCCCAAACTCGAGGAGCTTGTGATCCTTTTAAACTATACGTTTTAAGCAGAAAATCCAGAATCTTGAGTTTCATTTTCTCTTCTTTTTTTTTTTTTGCTTTTTCAATTGGTTGCTCAGATCTGTGATTACCAATTTTACTGTTAAACCATATCGGACAAGCTTTCATTTCATCGTTGCCAAACAAATTTAAATGAATTAAACCCCTAAACCCCGCATATCAGTGGAAGAGAAGAAAACGACAACAAACAAAGAAGAGATCTCGAACGGAAACGAAGTAGGAGAGGATATAATTAAAAGTATAAAATGTAAACAGAAGTCAATAATTAGAAGGACGAAGCAAAGGGAATGCATCACCAGAAAAGAAAAATCACAAACCTTAGCATGTTGAGGCTCAGATGTATCAAGATAAGCACAGGTCCTGACGTTCCCAGTGAACTTAACGCTGGGCTTGAAATCCCCCACAAGAACATCGGTTTTCTCCACGATTTCCATATCAAAAAGATGAGCAAAAGACTTGCAGTCAAGCACGGTCACAACGTTGGGATTTACCCCCAAAAAGAAAGGGAAAGACGGAGGGACGTTGGTCCGAAACACGGTGGACTTGTGCTTGTCAATGCGTTTCCTGAAGAAGGTCTCCGGACCCTGGAACCAGAAGTAGTCGAGACGATCTGAGATGGGTCCGAGCAAAGGCCAACCGTATGATCCAGGAATTGTACGGATGGGGAGAGAAGTGGAAGGTGGAGATGAAGATGGAGTGCGGCTGGAAACTGATTGCTGTGAAGAAGGTGTCACGCTCATCATCTTGATCATTGACATGGTTGCCATGGCTTCGCTTGTGCGTGGCTATATGTTATGTTTTGGCTTTTTTGCAGCATAACAATCTAGAGTTGAGAAAAGAATGACCTTGTATTTCAGGAAGGCTTTGCTCTGCGTTAGAAGTAGAGAAGGAAATGACAAATTTCTATGATTGGACCGTTGGGTGATGATTCGACATTTGATTTTATTATTTTGTTATAAGTTTCCCGATGCACATATTAAATATGTGGAGCCTATTAATTTGTAAAAAATACTAATAATTGTCACATGTTCATGTTTGATGGTTCTAATAAGAAATGAGATTAGCTGGACCATTGGTGATTCTTTCTGCTTCTGTAGTATATTTTTTGAAATGCTTTCACTTTACTCTATACTTTTGACTTCTCCATATATCTCAATAATCTTTAAAGTTCATTCTTTACTTTCTAATTACAGTATAAGTTGCTTTACTAATTGCATGAGTACGCTTAAAAAGATAAGGTCAAATGATGAAAGAAAGTTTGGAAAAACTTTCACAACTAGTATTTAGCTCTTGTTTTCTTTCTTCTACCAACTTAAACATCTTCTTAGCATCAACATTTGAACCATTACAATCTCTTGAACAATTACTGGTACCTTCATCTATATTTCTAAAGGTTATTATCGTCGTCATATTTAGTTTGAAATTTCACAATAAAGCAGAGTCTGGGAAGATCTGATAGTACGCAGCCTTACCCTTATATAGTAGAGAGGTTGTTTTCGGTAGACCCATATGTAGATGTGACAACAAAAGAGTGATGTAGGTTAAAGAGTAAAAAATTAAAACTGACACGCTAAATAATCATGTAAATAAAATTACAATAAATACATAATAAATAAAATATAAAATATAACTCGGCTTTTAAAAATAAAATATATTTTAAAACTAAAATATATTGAAATATATCATCTCTTTATCTATAGAAAAGTACCAATATCCATATGATAAGAGAGCAGTAAAACATTAAAGAACTGTAGAAAAGCGTCAATACCCAGCTGATAAGAGAGTAATAAAGCATCAAAGAACTCGACTTTGACTTAACATGTAAAAACACAAAACGTTTGAAATCATAAGACCGTTAAGCATAAAAATTCAATCTTGACATAAACCCAACAATATCAAATGCAAAGAGATCAACCTAATCAAACCTAGAAAGCATTAAACACTAAATCAAACAAAGAAGCTAATATCAAAAGCAAAAAGTCATAAAGAACATAAATTTCAGAAAACCCAGAAAACACCAAAGCAGAAGAGACTGATTAATCAAGAACCATACTCGAAAAGAGGAGGTTGCGGAAAAGGAAGAGAGAGTGAGAGCGCCAAGAAAGAAGGAGAGCAATGTTTGCATACCTCTTATTTAATCCTATAAAAAAAAAGTACCGCCTGTTTACATACCTCGTAAAAAAAAAGGCATAACCTTCATGAGAAAAATGGGTGAGAGAATTGGCAAAGATCCAGTGCTCCATCATATCACTCCAGAGTTTTCTTCTGATACTCGATCCATTCACCAAACGATCCGCTCACCAAAGCCTATTACAGAGATCCACTAACAAAAAGCCAAAAACATACAAATAACTTTGAAATATCATTCTCTGCACATACTCACTCCCACACACCTCCACCAATGCCTCCCTCCCCACGTTGCTCCCATAGAACACCGTCTCTAACTTATCCACAGAAGATAAACAACAAAAATCAGTATAACACCATCTCTATAGTGCCCGCAATTACACAATCCATTGTATCCTGATCTTTTTGTCAAGCCATCTATATCTCTAAAGGTATAATGTAATATTCTATCTATATTATCATGCATAAACATTCAGTCAAATTCATTATTATCATCCATAGCAATACTTGCATTAATAGATCCATCGTTAAATTCCCAACCATCATATCCTGGAGTAAATCCATCAACAATTACATGATCATATACATTATTTTTTATATACCAATAATAATCATTGCAAAACTTCCTTACATAGATAAGAAATTTCATTCCTTTTAGCCACCTCAAAAAAACTTTCTCAAGAAAATGATCAACTACACTTATATATTCATCACTGTATATGGGAAAAGTCATCCAATACCTATCTCCCTTTTCCTTGGATAAATTATTGTTCATCAAAGTAACATATATAGTATAGATTATGTTAACAACCAAAAAAATTTTACTGTGACATAATAAACTATGATGCTTTATGATGCCTAATACATAGTAAAAAAAATCATTATGACATAATAAACCGATCTAAATTGTTAGTAGATTGTTTTAAAGAAATAGACATAAATTATCCTAATAGTATTAAGCTTATTAATTATGATTTTTATTTTAACTAGATGTAAATCAAAAGGATTAGGAGTAATTATGGAAACTACAAAAAATATATGCAATTAACTTGTATGTTATTACTATCATAAAACTAAGAGCTTTTGTGACTAAAATTTAAAATATAATAATATATAGCAATAGAAATTCTACAACTCACTTAATATAAAGGAAAATAAATAACTAAAGGTTGTTGTTGAATGTGAAAGTCATCTAATTGTGAACGTACAAGGTATCAAAAATATTATATACATGTAATCATAAGCATAACATGGCAATGTCAAAGGAAAATAATCTTAATTAAGTATATATTTTTAATGGAGACCTTATATAGTAATAAAGATTTTGTTATTAGAGTAGGACATAGAGGATTTTTTATTTAAATTTTTTGTAAGAATAATATTAAGTATAAGTAGAATTGTATTACATTGAGATTCGTAACAAAAAGAAAGTAAATTTTATTGTACATCGACATATTTGTTTAACCACGTAAAATCTTATATATTACTTTATCTATCTAGTCTTTATACATATGTGATTCTATACTTGTTTGTTAACATAGACAAATTAATTAAGCATAGTATCTAAGACTCCAAAAAGAAGATATTAATTTGTTATAGTAACACTGTTTTCTTCAATTTCAACTTCAGCTTTTTTTGTGAACAAATCCCCATGCATGAATATTTAGCTATAGGTGGCATTAAAATTCACCGCAGTATATCCCATACATACTTGAAATATCACAACCAAATAGTGAAATTAAACTAACCACACTCATTTCATTGTATATCTCAAGAAACAGTTGGAAAAAAATTGCAATTATAGTTTGTACAATGTAATATGTATTTATGTAGCTATTGGTCAGCCTTTAAATTCATTTATACTAAATATAGAAAGTGAGAATATTTTGGTTCATTTCTAGTATGTGGATACCAATCTCCAATTGTACTTATGTTGTAACTATGTTTTGAGCCAAAAATCATGATAATATATTGTTAAGTTAGATGAAAGTATAAAAAAATTAATGGTACTCTATGTTGGACCCCGCTACCTTCTCCTCATCCTCACAGTCCATCTGATCCAAGTCTCGGCTTCTTCTGAATCCGTGATCCCATAAAAATCCACTGCCTAGTACTTCCTAAGCTTGTCAAACTGTTTCCCTTTTTCACTGGGGCTGGAGCAGAAGATTGTGGTGTCTGGCCCATGGCCTGAGCAAATGCCTGAAACATCCTCTGATCTAATGGAGCAGGCACTTGCTCCTGCAGGAGAGGAGACTCCCGCGTCCGTGATCAATCGGGCTCACTACCAGGCCCTACAGAAACCTCAACATTCCCTGGGGCTACAAATTCATCAGTACTCTCCTCCTTTGGCGGAGAGTCAGGTGCAATCAATCCTTGCAATATTCCTCGAGTCCTTCTATGAGGTGGCATCTTACTCCTTCAATGCAAACACTAACTATTAACTTACATTTCATCTTAATCTTATTTCCTACATATATGTATGACATGCGTGTTACTTAATGCAATTCAATCAATTCACAATGCTCTAAGTAATCACATAACATAACAATTCATCCTACTATGTATTCTAAGCCTAGGAAGAACCTGGGCTCTGATACCAAATAATGTTGGACCCCGCTTCCGAAGCCCAACATTCGGAGACATTTAACATAGACAACTTGTCCATAACCTTATTGAACTTGTTTAGGGACAAAGGGAAAAACTTTCTCTGTAGACGTCGGATTAAATAATTCCTTAGACTGTTCGAAAGAAGACTTCGAGATCTACAACTTACTTAAAGACCTTAAAGAAAGATTCTATCATCTGGAGGGTCAAAATTAGACTAGACGATACAAGATGAGCAGTGCACAGAACAAGTGGAAGGTCATACATGACAAGTTAAAGATGCAATACACAGTAAATGGCTCGAGGGTTCCATGAGAACAAAATAGAGAAACCAAAGTTTACCCCATGAATAGAATGAGTCCAATTTCGGAGCCCATGTGCCACAAGCTGGCAGCCGGGAGAAGGCTCCTGTCAACGTGCATGTGACGAACAGAATGGTTCCACTCTCGCCTAAACAAAAATACATATTCATTTTCTCATATGCCCATACTTTATGCTTTGTCTTCTTTTCATTTAAGACAAAAGTCATGACCTTTTTTGAGGTATAACATAACCATAATGCAACATGTATTTTGTTTTTAGTCAAGTCACAACAATTCGATATCAAGCAAAATTTATTTTGAGAAATCATGTACACACATATAGGCAAGAATTTGCTTAATCATACAATAATCATAAATAAATTACCCACCTAATTAGCTTGCAAAAATCGAAGTTAAGCTTGCCTTTCCCCTTGCTCTTGGGCAGAATTCCCTTGGTTTCCTAAAACAACCAAGGTTCCAATCAAAATAACATTCCAATAAAGTTCATAAACTCCAATATCACAAAATTCTAACAAACATAAACTTAACTCAAATTTAACCGACGCATACCCCATCTAGGTTAGAAAACCTAGGACCTAGTTTAGAAACCCTAGAATCGGTTGGGTTCTCTCAATCATCTTTTTCCTCCAACTATTCCCAACACAAAAACCCATTTCTTTGATAAAGCAAGAAGAAAAGATGGTTACTTACCTTAACAAACTTGATTTTACTTCTTTTCTTTTCCACCAAAACCTCTCTTCTTCTCTCCTATTTTCGTTTTTCACTCCTTGGTTCTCACGACACTCTCCTCTCTTCTCCTAATTCAAGCCCTTTTTATTTGGTCTTTCTTCCTATTTTACCCCTCATTAAACTTGGCTTTCCATATTTACCCCTGCTTTCATTTAACACAAACCTACTAACCTTGACATAATTATAACTCTAAAAATTCAAGACTATTTCAAATCATGCTTAACTTAAAGAAAAAATTTCAGGGTCCAACACTCTAAAACTCATCATTTTAAATGGAGAAGTGCATCAGGAGTTTTATGTGATAAGAGAATAGTATTCAAGTTTAAAGGTAAATTCTATCGCTTAACGATTAGGCTGTTTATGCTATATGAGGTAGAGTCTTGGCCCATCAAACAAGTGCGTAGTAATAAGCTTATGGTAAAAGAGATGAGAATGTTCCGTTGGATGAGTAACCTTGTCAAAAGAGATAGGGTCAAGAATAAATTGGTAAAAGACAAATTAAAGGTGGTTGGTATTAATAAAAAATTAAGATAGACGAGGCTTTGGTGATTTGAACATGTTAAAAAGAGACATCTTAACTCTCAAGTGAAAAGATGCGAGAAAATAGTACTTAAAAAAAGTAAGAGAAAAAAAGGAAGGCCTGCGAAGAACTGGGGGGAAGTGGTAAAAAATAATATGGCTCTAATAGAACTTAGAGAATATGACCATAGAAAGCTTTGAAATACTAGGATTCGAATAAAGGATCTCTCTTAAAGAGGTCATTCTTGTTCTCTTAGGCATTTTAGATTTTGTCCTTCAAGTTTTTTAAAAAAAATATGTAATGCTTACCTTGTTAGTTAGCTTACTTAATTTCTTACTTAGCTTAATTTTTTTCTTGGCCTAGTTAGTTTGAGTTACTCTTGTGCATGTATTTTTCTGACTTGTGTATTTACTTAATTACTTTATCTTTTACTGTTAATCTTTACCACGTTTTATACGTATAGTATTTGGTACTGCATTACTTATTTGTATATTTTTATTTATAAGTATTCATTTATATTTTTGTATTATCTTTATGTTGCCTTATATTTGGGCCTATTAAAAGCAACTTGTCTACCAAATATGGGTTAGGTTGCATACTACTATACTTCACTAGACTCCGTGTTTTAACAGGACTCTTATTGGGATTTGTTATTTGTTGTTGTTTTCGTTGTTATTGTTGTTGTTATTGTTTGTTTTACTCTAGCACTCATCCTAAAGATTAGCCTTGGGTTGATGGGCTTTAGCCACATAATCATAAGGCAAAGATATAAACAAAAAGCATCCTCAAGCTTATGGTAATTCAAAGTAAAAGCTAAAAATAAATTATATTTATGAAGAATGCAATTATAGAATAAATTGTAGAGAAATTTACTTTTTTATGTTAAAAGACTATTATGAGTGATAATAATTTTCTTAGAAATCTTGAGAAAAATATATTAATTGATTTGTAATGAGTTGGTTTTGGAACTTAAGATGCATGTGATAATAATAATAATAATAATAATAATAATAATAATAATAATAATAATAAAGCAAATGCTTTAGCAATATTTATATGCTTATATATTAGTTGTCACCACCTCCTATAATCTTTTAAAACAATTCAACAACATATTTGATTCAATAGGAAAATCAAATTTGAGTTCAACCAATGAGTTCATTATGAAAATAAGACAAATTCAATCAGATTCTAAATTGGTTTGGTTTGAAATCTTAACCAAGCTAATCTAGTGATTGGTTTCTAATTTATCAGTAGAACTGTAGGTTTTTAAGATAAAATGAGAAAAAAAAAGTATAGACAGAGATAAAAATCAAAATGCAGCAAATCAAAAATCAAAATGCAGCAAATCAAAAATCAAAATGAGGAGCCCACCTATGTTTATCTCCAAAAAGATTCAACTTTACCTTCTCAAAGTAGAAGACCACAACAAATTCTCACTAGTTCAACCTGTGAGTGGAAAAACAAAAAATGTTAAGAGAATGTACAAGAGTAAGCCAAAAATTGAACCTTTGTACTTATTCTCTTAAACAGACAAGCATCAATAGGGGATTTTTACTTAACCCTTCACCACACCTATATGATTGATGGAGAAGACCTTCACCACACCTATATGATTGATGGAGAAGAACAGGGGAGATCACACTCTTGTTCATCCGAAAATAGTCATAACTAAGCCCAAACAAAACAAAGTGTTAGCATTTTACTAATATAATTGCTCTTGTCATTTATCATATAGAATATAATGGAAAATAAAAGGGGTTTAGAAGTTGTTGGTTATTATCTACTTTGTGAACCCACTATCATATTCTGTAACTTCCCTTCTTTCATCAGCCCATAAGGTTGTGCCTGCAGTTGTTTCATAGCACAATAGCAGGGGAGAGTTTGTTAAGGGCTAAACTCACCTATCAATGGCCTCCATTTCCAAAAAGCCTCAATTGGAAAATAAAGGGAAATAAAAAGGTAAAAATGATTTTGGCATTTGATTTGAATATTGTATAATACTTTATTTATTGCTTAAAATAACAACAATTTTAGTTATTGCATATATAAAATTTTAAGGTAGCTATTTTTTATTTTGTTATCTTTTAAATATATGATATTATCATTGTCTTTTAATATTATAAAAGGAAATACTTAAAAAATCATTACATTGTACTAGTTTTAAGCAACATACTTTAAAATTGTTAAAATTTTGTTATTGCCTAAAGTTCTTTTCACCAAAGAATTAACTGGTTTATCCATAGTGGTATATTTTTTTAATCATTTCTAACATTATTTTGTGTAATTAATTTTAAAAAGTGATATAAGAATCAAGTAATTATTCAGTTGGTATGATTATCAAGGACAATATTATTGAATATTTTTACTCTAAAGAAATTTAACGAGAGTAAAAGTGTAACACTCCACTCCCGCAAGACCCGAACCCGACATTGATGGATGATGTCTGAGTCCGTGCCCCGCAAGGGTGGCGTGCTAGATCACTTAGTCAGTCCAAAAATTCAGTATTCGATCCCACTAACATATTCTTACACTAAGTCATAATCTCTTATCACGATAATCAAATAACCATTTCAAGCCCAATTTCAGCCTCTATAAATTATAGAAATTTTGTTTTCATCCAACTTCGTTTCTAAACTTTAAATCCTGCCATTGCTATCATATCTCTATTTTTCCTCTATCAATCCATAATAACATATTCATATCAATCCCACATTCAAGGATATATTACCCCAGTATAACATTGATGTCGTATTCCATAATACATTCACCTATACAAATATGTTAAATCTTTATTTGTCATATCAAACCATACACTTTTCTCATTTCAAGATATGCATAACCTCCATTTTCTCACATTATGACATATCATCACTTTTCTCACTATTTCCATCAACTTAAACACTTATCACATGCTCATGCGTGTGACTCATACTCACGTGACTCAGACTAGGGATCGGTCGCCACTGTCTGCTCATGTTTTCAAAATTTCACAAATCAATCCCAATTATACCCGGAATTATTCATGAATGCATGTACAGTTATTTTTATGCGCAGATAAATTCACTATTCATGTGCATGTATATGCCATATTATGCATGAGCATGAAATACTTTTCTAAGCCTCTTTGGTCACTCATATTTACAATTCTAACCTTCCCGCAGGTAACAAGATGTTACAAAAAGGTTCACTTTTTAGTAGCAAAAAAAAATCCTTATTTATCAAAAGTTTCACAAAAGCTATGAAAGGTAAATATGAGAAACCAAGAATGATAAAAAAATAATGGAAAAATACTTTGTATGCTGAGTGATTGATAGATGCATAATTAATCATATTTATACCCATATATATTTGCTTGATATTTTATCCTTTTATCGTATATTTGGTAATTAATTTCCTCTAAGTGTGTTTACAGAGTATAATTGTATTCATGGACTTAAAGGAGAAAATTCTAGATAAATATACAACATAAAATGAAGATTTAAAGCACATAAGGGATGCACAGATGTGCAATCTTGCACTTCTCTCAGGCCGTGTAAATTCACGATGTAACACCCAAATACCCCCTGGGAGGATACATGGATGTCACCCAAGACAGAACAAACAAAACTAACATTACACTGATATTTATTTTAGTGAGTAACTCAAACCCACACATATATATTACACATCGTAAATCTCAGAACAGAAATCCAAAGAATATTTACAAGTCCAAACAAAGGAAACAAAATACATTTTCAAACTTTATGAACAGACTCCTTTGGCCAGTGCAGTAGACTTGTCCCAGTCTTTAAACTCTTCGCTCTGAACCTAC
>JANKOE010000206.1:80331061-80342566 GCA_026284465.1 Erythroxylum citrifolium | reverse complement strand
TTAATATTGTCCAAATCAATCCGAAGTGTCATTAAACCAATGTACCCGAAAAATGCCATGAATGCATGCCAAAATATTTATGCCAATATGCACATAGCAAGTATAAACGTACTAAATGTTCGTAATCATCTAACCCCTAATTTGGGGCGTTACACACGAATTCTTGGTATTTTAAGTTATGCACAGTTTGATGCATGACAATACATCAGGCCGTGCATCTTTCCAAAAAATTGACTATAAAGGACATATTTGGAGGCAAAAGGCCAAAGGCAAAAGCAGACATTAGGAGGTTATTCCAGACGTGGAAATTGTTTTCAAGGGGCGATTTGACCTAGCAAAGTGAAAAATAAGAAGAAATCATCGAAAGATCTATCGGAGTACGAGATCAAACACTTACCTTGCAAGAACATTCAATAGAATTGAAATGGAGATTTAGAATTATAAACCCCCTATTTTCTATTCCTTTTTCTTTCAATTTATGTTTGATTTCATGTTTTATTATGTGTAACTAAACATCTTGTTAGTGTTTAGGCTAGATGAACCATATATTTATACTTTAATATGTTTTGATTATTTTATTAATACAATTGGTTTGATTGTTATATTGTGATCTGATTGCATGTTTTATTTATGTTCTAATAGATCCAAAATATTAGATTACCTGGTTTCATACATAGAGATTGAGAATCTTGTTTATGAATATATCAATCCTAATTGGAAGGAGTTGATTGTAGCCCTAGAGATAGGATAACGTAAATCTTCCGAATTAGGGTCAAACCTAATATAGGGATTCACAAATCAGTAAAGCAATCCTGTAAACTTTAACCGGAGTAATTCAATTGAAAACATTAGGATTAGTTGTTATCAGATTCAAGGTCAGCTATTAGCATTCCATAGAAATCTCCACGGCCTAATAAATCAATAAACAATTGCATAAATCTAGATACTAATTTTCTGGTATCGATAGTTTACTAAGTGCTTAATTCTTTGATTCAATCTTGCTGCTCATTTATTTTACTTTTTATTTTCTTTAAATTAAAAATCCAAATTTATATACTAGATAATAGGATAAAAGTAATTACTATTACTCATAGTCCTGGTGGGGTTGACCCGTACTTGCCGGTACTAGCTAGAGCTACATCATGCATTTGCGGTTATTCATAATTGAAACTCAGAAAACATCAATGAGCGATGTACCCAAAGTTGCATAAAAATTTATTCCGTTTGACTAGTTCGACTCTATTATAAGGTGTACAGGTTATTTGCAATTGAAGCTAAAGAGATTACACGTGGTAAAAAGGTCTTAACAAAGGGAGAAATATATGGTAGATTATAGGGATAATATATTCAAAGTGTTTAACCTTTTAAGACTTTTTTTTAATTTAGTGTCCAAACTTTTAAAAATTTCAATTGAGTGAGCAACCTTTTTAAAATTTCAACAATTTAGTTCAGAAGGTTATTTTAAATGATGCAGCATGTCTACTAAATATCGTATAGATGCCCATTTATTAGCCACATAAGCAAAAACTAAGTTTTAAACTGAATTGTTAAGGTTTAAAAAGGTTGATCACTCAATTGAAAAACTTAAAAGCTTAGACACTAAATTGAAAATTTCCAAAATGTTAAGCACTTTAGGGTTGAGTATCCCTATATTATATTATAGCAATAATGGCTTTAAAGATATCAAATGAATGTGTGCAAATAGTTCACATAGACATATTGGTTGGTTAAATTTCTATATCAAATGAAATTAAACTATTTCTAATTTAAGTGTATGTATAACTAATCTCAAGATAATTCTTGAAAATTCATGTTTTACAATAATATTGTAAGCATATTTTTATAGTAATTATAAAAAAATTATGATTTGATATTAGTTATGGGGGAGCACTACTTGAGGTACATTTGAAAAAAGTATAATTAATTAAGACATTATTTAATTCAGATCAAAGTGAAAATTTATAAAATTTGCCTTGAAATTTCTATTGTTATACTGTAAAGTAACAACTTAATATATGATCTTATCATGTTTAATCTCATCATTCATGAGTTGTGGTATGCATATAAAATTAGTGATTCAAAAATATTGGATGTGAATTATATCAATTTGACGTATTAGGTAAATAAATACAAGTTTGAAAAATCAAAGTAGATTTTAATTTTGTCAACTAACCTTTCTTTTGTTGTATAGTAATCCTCTTTCATTATAAATATGCATAAATGTAAGGTAACCTATTACCTGATCCTGTTACTCTGTTTTTACTATGTTCCATGAACATCTATCCATCTAATAAATGGAACAAAAAAAATGCATAGATAGATATTTATAGAATATTTGATGTTGATTGGGTAATTATAGAATCACAATTAGAAGCATATCACCTCCATCATCTCAAACCAACCACAAACCAACATTCGAAACAACGGGAAAGTATCATCCATCTTTCAACGCACAACTCTATCATACAAATATTTATTTACACAACCACCAATATCGTGCCAAATCTTAATTAAAACAACTCTGACCATTAAACCAACAAACTTACTTTCATCATAATTAATCAATAAGTTCAATGATAAAATACTCATTATTGATAATAATTTTATTTCGAGTACATATAATTATTTAGATTAGATCATATGAAAACTTAAATATGAAAAGGAATATTTTAAATTATTATTTTAGTCATAAGAGACAAACAAGTTTATTGAATTAAGCTATGATGTAATTAAAGATAATATATAAAAATATTGTTATGAACGCAACCCTAGACACTTTTTGCCCTTCAAATCTTCGGTCTCAAAAATAGTGTACTTATCTTGCCCCAGTGCATCCCACCCATTCGTTTGTGTGGTCACATAAATGAATGAGTGAGATGCACTGGAACAAAGTAGGTACACTATTTTTGAGATAAAGAATCAGTCCCACACAAATAAATGGATGGAATACATTAGAACAGAGTAAGTATACCATTTTTTAAACAGAGGATCAGTCCCCTGCTTTTTGATGGTTTAGTTCTTCAGGGAAATATCCATGAAACCGGAAATAAGGCGGCGTTTTTGTTGTGCTTCTTTTTATTTCGCGTGATGAGTCACATCGCAGCGGGGCACGTGTCTTCGCGTCGTTCCAAAAAGACGAAGCTTTCGTACACACTTGTCAAAATTGAAGATGGCCTTCGCTTACTTTTAAAACAGATGGCCTCGTTTGGTAAGCTGCATGGCATGCTTCAGCTGCTGTTTGGAGAGCAGCTGAACTGAACCACCGGCTGTTTGTCTTCAAACAACCAAAAATAAAAACGCTCCCGTGTAGCTAAGTATTTAACCATTAAAAGTCAATTATACTCCGTGTAATAAAAGAGTGATTCCATATCACAACAGCTCGAGTTGCTGAAGCTAAGGTGATTCCATATCATAGATTTGGTATATCAAGACTTTGCACCAGAGAAAACAATACCTTAAATGTAAATGTAACAGATACCAACTTTTTTTGCTAATATTATATATAAATTAATATACTTAAAAATATATTTATATTTAAGTATGATTAATTGTAGAAATATAAATTTTATTTATTAATAAAATTAATTAACAATTAGTTATAAAATATGTATTATAAATAAAATATGAGTAATTTATCATCTTATATATTAGTATTATTATGTAATAAATAAAAACTGAATAAAATTTTATTTTATTATCATATTGATTATTAATTATTAATAAAATTTTAATATATTTTATTTTATTATCATATTAATTATTAATAAAATAAAACATATATTTATTAATTAATAAAAATTAATTATCTTTACATATTTAGAAATTATTATACTTCTATTAAAAATAATTATATGTAAATTAATACATCAATTAATAACTTTTATTTCGACGCATTCAGCCCCAACACACGACCTCTTAGAAATGATTGAACATACTTAGACTAATAGGAATGGTTAAGAATCAATTTTGCAGGCAAAGGGTAAATTGGTTTTCCTTATAATTTTTTTAAAGTCATGCTCTCATAAATCATTTTACACATAAACGGTTAATACTAAACAACTAATTTTACCAAACATCTCTAACAAACATCTAATGCAATCCGCTGGTCAAATCCGCTGATAGAATCAACTATCAGCTAATAAATAATACAATCAACTGATTCTCAAATAAGGCCTTTATACAATGAAGTTTGCCTTATAGAAATTGAGCTTTTCTTTGTCTGAAATTGCTAGCAATTACATAACTTTTGCATGAAAATTAACAACATATTTGTTATTCATGGAAATATGGAATATTCTTCTTTGAAATCTGAAATTGGTTTATAAAGTATATAATTCAATTAGAAAAGCTTTAACCCATTCAACCTTTCAGTTCGATTACTTTAATAATTTTTATTGTTAAAAATTGACAAAAATTTAAAGCTTAATTAAAATTGATAAATTGATAACTTCTTACATACTAAAATTAATTAATTAATTTTTATTTAACAATTTTTTAATTAAACTTTAAATTTTTCTATGGGCAAAGACAATCTCTTTTAATGATATTTCAAAATTTTTAATTTTATTCAACCTTTAATTGATTTTGTAACGGTCTAGTATCCGATGAACCTTTTAAACTTTAAACTTCTAGTTCTACCGGTTTAACTTCTGATATAGTTTTTAAAACATTGCTTCTAATTATAAATCTTGGGTTGGTATACCTCTATAATTAATGTTCTTAAAACAATAATTTGTAATTTTATCAGAATTTTAATAATTTATATAATAACCAACAGAAAATAAATTTATAAATTAAGGATTTCGTATCAATGTTTAGGCTCGCGGTAGAGTATATACATCAAAGGTTTTGGATAAGAACCCATATGAGCAAAAGCCTAGTTTACCTACATTGCTCTGGACCAAGGCCTATTATATACTCAGACCCAAAATAAACAGAAAGGGGACAGCTTGCTTTAAAGCTAACAAATCAGGCTTGCAAAACGCACTTTAAGAAGTTCTTTAATTATGTTTGAGTCAAAACCGATCTTAATCTTGGTGTTATGGCTATTCTCGAGCCATATTTTAAATTTTATATCATAGATTATAATGCGATTAAAATAATAATTATAGTTACAATTATTTTTTACTTTAAATCCTTTAGTTAATCACTTTTAGAACTTATCAAATGCTTATATTAAACTATTGATAAAGTTATGATTAATTATATTGGACGTTATTTAGGCCCCATTTGGTTGTTGGCTGATCAGTTTTAGCTGATTGACCAAAATCAACTGATTGACTTTATCAAGAAGTTATTTAATTTGTTTGATTGTTAACTCAACCAACCAATTTGTGAAAAGCTCCAGATGTGGAGCGTTTTGAATTTAGCTGTTTGGCAATGACCATTCTACCCTCAGTTCTTGGCTGCTCTTCATTATCATTTATGTTGTTTTGAACCATTGTTAATCATGCAGTGATTAGTCACAAATTGGGGTGATCTTGGTGCTGCTAACCATCTCTGCAATCAGGTTTGGATTTTGTTGTTGCTATTATTATAATTATTATAATAATTATTATTATTAGATTTTGTTGTTGCTGTTATTATTATTAGGTTTTGTTGTTGCTGTTGCTGTTGTTGTTGTTGTTGTTGTTCTTATTATTATTATTATTATTATTATTATTATATGTTCTATGTTTTTTTATTAGAGTTATAAACTTAATTTTGTAGAATTAAATATATAAAATATAAATTACTATAAGAATATTTAACGAAATACTAAGATATATAATATTCATACCCTTATAATTTTTTTAAAGTTATATCCTTATAAGTCATTTTATATATAAATAATTAATACTAAAATAACTAATTTTACCAAACATCAAATGACAAACAACTAATGCAATCCGCTGGTCAAATCAGTTGATATAATCAGCTATCAGCTAACAGTTGATAGAATCAACTGATTGCCAAATAGGGCCTTAGTCTAGTCCTTTTCAATTTAATTTTTATATTTTAAGAATTATCATTAATTTTTATAATATTATTTAGCTATCATTATAATATGAATATTGCATTGTTTTAAGTGAAAATAAGTCAAAAGTAATGAAATATAATGATTAAGATTGTGTGAAAAATAAACAATATTATAAAAACAAATAATAATTTTTATAACATAAAAATTAAAATAAACATAATATTAAATTATAAGAGTTTTCTATTATATTTAATCCAAAAGTATCAACAATATATAATTTTTATATCTTAAAAATTTTCATTATTTTTATAATATTATTTAACTATCATTCAAGTCATTAATATTCCTGGAGTTGGAGAAAATTCCTAGAGTTGGAGGAAAATTTTAAGTGTAAGGGACAAATTAGAGAATCAATTCAAATTTAGGATAGGTAACAGACAGTCCACTCTTTTATGGCAGGATCCGTGGCATCCAAGGGGAATCCTTCGGAATTTCTTCTCTCCTAGAGAGACAAATGGGTCAGGCTTACCCATGTCAGCCAAGGTTTCTGATCTCATTACTAACAATGTGTGGAAGTGACAGGATTTTCCTTTGGACCTCATAGCTGATTTTGAGGCCATTCAATTTCAACCAACTAGTTCTCCGGATTATGTGGAATGGCTTCCTAACTCTTCAAAGACTTATACCAATGGTTTAGCTTACAGACTCTTGAGGCCCTCATCCCAAGAGATGCCTTGGTATAATCTGATCTGGTTTAAAAATAACAGCCCACGGTATTCATTCATTCTTTGGTTAGCAGTCCTCGAAAAACTCCAAACAAGGGATAAACTTCAATTTCTATATGCTCCCAACCACTGTTCCCTGTGTATGTCGGACATGGAATCCAATGAGCATTTGTTTTTAATTGTCCTTTCTCTAAGTCTGTGTGAGATCATTGCCTCACCGACTTCCAAACCCCTATCCCCAACTCTTCAAGCCTTCCTTCTATCCCTACTTAGTTCCACCAAACCCCCCCACAGTCCCCCTTGTTCCCTATACTTTTTTCCACAACGATTTACCACACTTGGACCGAAAAGGAATTCAAGAACTTTCAAGGATGTAGCCATGGAGGTAGAGAGCTTACAAGCCAGGATAATTTTTCAAGTTCTGGAGCATCTCAGCCTACACACATAGAGAGGTATTTAGATCTATTTTGTACTAACTTTGTGATGCAGATTATTGATCAACTGGGGGGCCTCACTTCCCTATGGAAGAGTCCTATTGAATGACAACTTTTTCAAGGGCATCGACAGCGATCCAAATGCAATACAGATTTCCATGGAGCTTTGATAGGCAATGGTATGCAAAACACTGCCTATAGAAGCTGTTGTTGGAGTTAATTGGGCCATTGAATACAGATTAGCAAGTTGATGTTGTCGTGGTCATCTTCTTAATTAAGCTGTGGTTCAGTCATTGTATTGTGGGCTTATGCTGATATATTATGGTTTTTGATGTTGTGGTAATGCTCGGTGTATAACTGGGCATTTGTCGTACTTGGTTTTAGCTTGTTCTTGTCATCTTCTGTTTTGGCATAATATTGGTTAAGTCTTTCATGCAGGTCTTATTAGGGATAATTGATGGTAAGGCAATTAGATGCATGCCATTTTGTTTTTTGCGTGTTAAGAAATTACTTATAGTATCTATTGCTTGTACGTAACTTTTTTTATTCTTTATAAGGTTCTGATTTACCAAAAAAAAAAAGGCCATTAATGTTGTAAAGAGTAAGTAATAATTTTCATAAAATAAGCAAAATATCAAATTACAAGAATTTTCTAATGTATTTAACTCAAAAATATTATGCAAATGTCAGGATCAACAATATTCAAATTGAATCATCAAAATTTCAACCTAACCAAACCTAAAAAGTTTCATAATTGTAGCACATAGAATTTGAACGTGGAGCTTTGAATAGGTTGGCACAGAAGACTGTAGCGTAAGACAATTCGGACGAGTTGGAAACACATGGCTTTTTCATTTTGCAGCTTCGATTCATGCACACTTTGAATAAAAGAGCTATTTGGAAAGTGTTTTTCTGGTGTAAAGGCCATTAATTAGGGTCAAGAGTTGTGACTGAAGAACAAAAAGTGCATGTGATATTCAAAGTAGAAACCACCGCTATCGTCCACTTGCCCCTGCGCACAAGTCCAGACGATATTGTATCCAAAAGTAGAGACTAGAGATCGAAATTGAAGCAGAACATATCGGAGTGTAATCATGGCGTATCTACTTGCTGAGACGCACGAGAACAGCTGTACATACGTCCAAAATCCAAATAGAAGAATGCTGTCAGTACTGAGTCAGAAACGACAGCACTTTCACTTGCCATCCGTGGCTCCAAACTCCTGCAGTACTCAGTCCTCAGTCTGTATCTTGCAGAAACTACAGCCTTTTCACCGACAATCTGCTGCTCCAACCCCTCCTAGTCCTAGCTGCCCCCTCTCGGGTAGACCGATTCATGTCGAGGTGGTGGTACCTAAAAAACATTGTAAATGAGATATTATGTGTCATAATAGAAATAGAATAATCAGAATAATTAGGTGTTAAAATATTTAATTTAAATAAATTTGAAATTAATTATTAACTCATTTAATAATTTGTTAAATACATATTCAAATAATAATTTGATATGATTAAGGATTTTATGGCAAGTGTTTCCCTTCTTTTAATATTTCTCTTAATTTTTTGAATTATCAATTTAAAATAATTTGTTCTCTTAATTCCTTAATTTATCGTTAAAATTAGTAATAAATAGTTCAACGTGTATAATCTATACAGTCAAATTAGTCCTATAATTCGGTGGAAAAGTAGTTTTTATTATTATTTTAATTTATACTTTCATGTCAATATTGGATTGCGAGTCTTACTCAACCACTCTTTAACTTTTGAATTAAGTCCACTAAAATCTCCTATTCAAACATCAAACTATACCAAATTGAACCAAAAGTTGAATGGCACGTTTTTATGGATTTGATGGGTGTGGATGACTAGTAGATACATATCTTCTTTCTTAATCTTACCCTCTTATGAAGTCACTAAAATATCGAACCAAGTAGCAGAATAAAGTCATGTTCTTTGTGAGTAGATGACATCCAAAGTTCAACACGAAACCATGGTCCATGGCTGCTGGTAAAGCTGTCTCAGATATGCACGACGACTCACACAGGTTAAGAGTGGTTGTTTTCGTTTTCGTAAATAAATGAATGGTCTCGAACATAAGGTGGTACACGAAAATATGAACGTGAGAATTGATCTCTTGAGCCTGGACCTTGGATTCTCAACTTGGTATTATTTGGAATTCGCAAAATACACACACACACATATATATAATTTTTTAAAAAATTATCATATACTTTTTCTAATATTCTTCCAATACTATATATAAGTTATTTGTATCTTTATTATTATATTAAAATTTAGAAATCTTATTATTGTGTAGTTTTAAATAAAAATATATTAAAATTTAAGACAATATAAGGAAGGATTGTGTGATAGTGAAATAACATAAATAATCAATAATTTTTAAATAAAAATGATTAATTATAAGATTTTAATCCTATATACATCTATCTATATGTACACATATACACCTACCCTATTTATATCTAAACTACATATACTAAACCCTAAACGTGTCTCCATAAGAGGGTGCCAGTTTCTGTGGTGTTGCCATTATCCCCGTAGAAATTATGACCCCATGCACTGTGCTTATCAAGTTGTGGACCATCTTCCTCTGAAAATGACCTTGTTAGTACAACACCTTTTCCTGCAAAAGCACACAGAAAATGCAGCCAGAAAAGAGACCATATCCCCTTTAAACGATCCAAGTGTGTACGTGAGCTCAAATTGTGGGGGATTCATATCCGGTCACTTTGATTGTGATAAGATAAGAATATACCTATATATAATGGATTGACGGAATCATCTTGCTGATTTAGTATGTGATCGTGATCATTTTTTATCAACTTTTGTGCAAATATGGATTAGAACTAACGTCATTCTTTATCAAAGTAAGAGGAAGAATGTAAAAAGTTGCGATGGATTGTGCTCTTGGACTTGATCATATAATTAGTGATATAATCACTTGATTAATATAGAAACTTAGATTGAAACAATAAATATTAAAAAATTTTACCCATCTTATCATGTCCTCAAATCTTTAACTCGAAGTATACAACTTATTTGAGTATATGCAACAGTTCTAATTAATATGATACTTAAAATAAAGCTTAATATTAGTTAAATGAAAAAAAGTTATTAGATAAAATTATATTAATTTTAGAATAAAATACAAACATATCATGTAATTTAAGAAATCTTTTTAAAATTTTACTTATTGAAAATTTTAAAAAATAGTTTTCAGGTTAAAAAAAACTCATTCTCTTAGACTTTGTTTAAAAAAAAAGCTGCCATATGACCATCAACCATGGACTAATAATAGATTATTATATATATAACAATTCAACATATTAAGACAAATTTAATTAATCTGAACCAAATTTAAAAACTAAGTTGAATTATCGTATTAATACATTTAATTAATTCGTGTATGGTATTTATAATGCACATGTTTTGTCATTATATTTTAACCAAAAATTTAAAAATATTTTTCTAAGGAATCCGAAATTATTGTCAAGAATTTTAAAGATTATAATTTTTTTAGCATTTCTTAAATTATAAGAGATGTATAAATTTATTAACTTAGATATGACCTTTTTTATATAATATCTCCTTCAATATTCAGCACTAGACACCGTGTAATAAAAAAAAGAGACACTCGTAAAAGTGGGAACTTCCGGTCAGACAGTAATAATATTAGTGTGTTCATGAAGCAGGGATGTCTCAAAAGTACACAACGTCGGCGCGTGAGAGTGGAAGCTTCCTCAGCCAAAGTGGGTTGGTGACTCGGTTCACTTCGCAGAGAAAGGGGAAGGTTATTTGTTGTTAATATCTTAGGCTTTATTGATTTTTATTAGCAAATTATACTTCCTCCTTTGGACCAAACTTTTGTTTGGATTCCTATCAAATCCGAAGTGATTAATGAGTTAGGTTACTTTTTATGTGCTAATGGGAATTACCTAAACTTTATTATATTATTAAAACTTGATTGAAAGTTAAACCGGTAAAATAAGCGATACAAAGTTTAAAAGGTTTACGGGCTGTTTGGAAATCTTTGAATTGAATTCATTAACGAATTGGATTTAATTACATTAATGAGATTGAATTGAATTCAATTTACACTGTTTGAAACAAACTCGGTAATAATCGAAATTAATTCAATTGCACTGTTTGGAATGAGAATAAATATAGTGAGAAATGAGAATAAATATTATTATTATTATTATTATTATTATTATTATTATTATGGTTGATTAAGAGGAATGAATGATTACTATTACTGTTAACAATAGTTGATTTGTAAAAAATATTGAGAAATAAAAATTTATTATATTTTAATTAATTAATTAATTAATCATATTTTAATTACTTATATTGTAATTAATCAATTA
>JANKOE010000206.1:80293501-80314564 GCA_026284465.1 Erythroxylum citrifolium | reverse complement strand
CTCACCCAAAATTTGCAATTATTTTTCAGGACTCAGAAGAATACCCCGTTAGACCAACGGGAGTATACTTACAGCATTCAAGGGAAGATTAGAGGTCAGGATTAGTTCGCGTCTGTATTATGTGTCTACTAAAATTGTATTTTTTTTTAATTTTTGTATAAATGATTAGATCAAAAGTGTCAAGTTAACGGACTGTAATAATTCGAAATTGTGAAAAGGGCCCCGTGGATACATAATGATTTTCCGCGTAATGTATGTTTGTTTTCAAAAAAAAAGAGAAGAAATTTATATTGAGTTCTAACTAAGCGATGTAGCACGCCACCCTCGTGGGGCACAGACTCGGATATCACCATCGATGTCGAGTTCGGGTCACGCGGGAGTGGGGTGTTACAAATTAAATGGGTGACAAATGTAAGACATGTCAAAGGACATGTGTCAATGAGGGATGGAGCCACTTAGTCACGTTTTTGGGTAAGAAAGTTTCTGTAGCTCATTTGTTTTGTCTCCACAGAGAACACTATCTTCCTTCTTTCTCATCCATTGTTTAAACACTTAACTTCTGCATTTTTGGTGTTATTGGCTTACCCACGTTACACCTTGCGAGTCTTCTGCCATTTAAAGGTCTTGATTGTTACAAAATCTTTTTGTAATCCAACACCAAAATCTATTGGCTGCTCTCCCCATTTTCGGAAATTTTTGCTGAAGTGAGAGAAACTTAAGACAAGTAAGTTTTATGCATGTTTTACTGTTTTAAATGGATGCATGAATGATTGGTGTGTATTTTCATGCTTGTGGATTTCTACATGCGCAATGATGTTGATGCATGTGTGGGTGGTGAAAGAAGAAGCAAATTCGGTGATATGATTATCAAGATAAAGGGTTATAATCATTGGAATATGATATATGCAGTATTTTATTGAACATACATCTGTATTTAGGGCATAAATTGATCTATGAATATCCAAATTGGATGAATTTAAATTTAGATTAAACTAGAAAGATATATCTACAACTTTCATAAAGGAGTAGAATTTGTTTTCTATCACTAAGTGTGTCCAAATTTGGCTCGAAGTGGACTTTCTGGATTCTGCACTGTTTGTGAATAGTATGTAGTATTTTGGGGATAACGTTCAAAATACTGAACCAAATTGCACAAAATTGGTGTCGTTAGAAACTTGAGACATAAAGGAACAATTGTTTAGGAGAAAGTTTGGCCTAAATCCTTCGAATTCATTGTCAAAATGATCGTGTAAAAGTGACCAGAAAGTCTATTCTGGGAAGAGCTGGAAAAAAAATAGGTGAGGTGAAGAAGAAGGCTTCGCAGGTCCACCAGGGATATCGCGGCCGTGCATGTACACGATCACAACTTTGCAGGACCACCCAGAGTGTTGTGATCGTTCATCATGTGCATGATCGTGACTTTGCAGGTCCACCCGGAGTGCATGCACAACCGCGACTTCCTTGTTTATCCGAAGGAGGTTATTTTCTGACATACTTTGATCTTTTTGTTATAACTTCTTTACCCGACATTCAAATGACTTGATTCTTGAACCAATGGACTCATAAGACATTGATATTAATCTCCACCAAAATTTAGTTTTTTCTGAATTGAATTGTTTAAGGAATTTGAGATGAAAGTGTGACTATACTGAAGTATGATAACTGGGATGTTTTTACTAAACATACTTCGGTAATTTACTTATATATGGATCTATAGATTTCCAAATGGAGTGATTCTTGTTTTGAATTAAACTACATTCATAAGGCTACAAATTATATGAAGTGATGGAATTCTAATTCTGCCTCTAAGAATTTCAGAATCTGATTGGAATTTGAGATAAGAATTCTATTAAAGCTTAAGAACAGTCTGAAATCTTGTAGGAATAACTTTCAGTATACTGACCCAAATTGGATGAACTTAGTATTATTGGAAACCTAAGACAAAGAGGGACAACTTTCTATAAGGAAGTATTACCTAATTACCTTACCTACCTAATGAGAGTAATTGAACAAAGTGGACCCGAAAGTTGGTTGTGAAATAAATCTGGATTAAAAAATTCAATATGGTTTCTCTTTATTGTTAATGTGTCAAGATTAAGGATAAGAAACCTGAAATTTGTTATGAACATGCATCATACATATTTATTATACATGAATGTGCATAAATGATTTCATAATCGTGCACAATAGTGATATATGTTTGTATTAAATTTTTTAGAGGAACCCTTAAAACGACCGATTCCAGATATTGCCGGAACTTTGAGGCAATAAGCAAATAGAGAGCAATTGTAAGTAATTAGACGATAGTTTTTGTAAGTAGTTTAGATAGTCAAATTTGGTAGTTTTTCTTTGACCGCTCTGTTTGCTTCTGCTTTTGATCCATTGAATGATTTGCAAAGCTGTTTGATTGTAATGTAAATTGGATTTTAGATATTCTGTTTTTGAATTGTTAAGTCCTAGTTGTGGGTAAAAAGACATGCTTAGAAGGGTCTGCAGCTGATTCTGTTAATGGTACTTCGGTGTCTTATGTTATCGACACTTTGGTGTCTTCTGATATTGACACTTAGGTGTCGAGACTTCGGTCTCTTTTGAGAGACTTCGGTGTCGAAACTTCGGTCTCTTCTGTATAAGTCCAGTTACCCACTTCTGTAAATGGATTTAACAGTCTTATGATTTTGTACTCTGATATCAATTTGATTTTGGCATAAGCTAAATTATATTCTATTTCTAAAGGGTTTATACCCTCTTGTGTTGAACAATTCTGTTATTTATAAAACTCTGTTTTGTTCTGAAATTTTTGTATTTGTTGTTGGCTTATAGTTTAGTTTTTACTTACTAAGCTATATGATTAGCACAGTGGATTTGCCCCGTGTAGGTTCTGAAAGAGAGATGTAGGAACTGGGACAAGACAACCGCGAAGGCCAAAGGATTCTGATTTTTGTTTTGTTCATATGTATTTTGAGATTGTTTTTGAACTTGTATCTGAAGTCTATAACTCTTTATTTTTTTATTTTGAAGGATTGTAATAACTTTCATTCAGGTTGCTTTCTGAATTTATGATATGCATGTATAAAATGTTTCGTATGCTTTAGAATGTTTAATTTTGAATGTTATGCTTCCGCGAAATGTTTGCATTCGATATGTTATGTTCTGGGCGTCACATCTTTTTGGTATCAGAGCTAGGTTTAGGCGATTCCGGTTTAACCAGCGCTTAACTATTGCTTCTATTGAATGTACAAGTTATGCTTTGGCCTAATTCGGTGTCCCATGTTTTGTCTATAGAATTTACGATGGAAGGATCTCGTGACTCTGTTGACGAAGTTTCTGAGAGCAATCAACCGGAGCAAACTCGTCCAAAAATACCTGGACCCTCAAGGGTCAATCGAGGTGAGGCTAGGATGCCACCTCCTCTTCCAGCTCAGGGAGAGGCTCTGCTTAAGTTGTCCTAGGATATGATGACATTGCTACATCGAATGACAGTACCCAGGGCTCCAATTGATCAAATGAGGAAGTATGGAGCAGAGGAATTTACTGAGACATCTCTGGAGGAATCTGAAAGGCCTGAGTTCTGGATTGAGAAGGTGAAGAGGGTACTGGATGAGATCAGTTGTCCAGCTGAGCAGATGATGCACTGTGTTGTCTCCCTTTTGCAAGGAACAACTTATGAATGGTAGAAATTCGTTTTGAGGAGTTCTCAGCTGTCGGTACCTCTGATTTGGGATTTCTTTGCCCAAGAATTTAAAGCTAACTATGTGACAGAGTCTTATAGAAAGGATAAATGGAAGTAATTTTTGAACTTGAAGCAGAGAAACTTATCAGTTGCTGAGTATGATTGGGAGTTCAACTGAGTCAGTAAGTATGCCCCTGACCAAACACCTCGACATTGATTGCCATCTCGTCCGTGATACAGTTAAGGAAGGCTTTCTCAACACCACTCACATCTCCTCCAAACTCTAGCTTGCTGATCCCTTCACCAAGCCTTTGCCCATTCTAATTTTTCTCACCTTATTCACAAGTTAGGTCTTATTGACATGGCCCAACTTGTGGAGGGGTGTCGGAACCTGCCATAATAAACACAACAATGCAAATACATAACAACCATACACAGCCTGTACAGCGAAAGGATAGTTAGTTATGATTCTTACGATTCTTTTTTGGTTTTTATTTTTTCCTTCACTTGTATAAAAACCGTGTACAATGTCTTCTTTTTGCTCAATGAAAATAGAGAATTTTCTCTTCCATTCTCCTGCTTCTGTCGTTCTCCCATGATTTTGATAGATCAAGTATGGTTCAAGCTTTGACTAGTTTTAATACACTGTGGAGCATTGATCATCTTGGTTTAGGTGAGTTAGATTTGTCTTGGACTTTCTTGGTTGGATTAAGGATGAATTTGTCCTTAAATGACAAACCATGGATGAGTGGACTAGATCATGGTCATGCATCAGTCGAAGCATCAGTCGAACCATGTATGGATTGGCTCAAAACTTTGCTTTCTTTCACTTTAGACGAAGACCAATGGTGAAGTGACAAAGTTACTATAATGAATCATGAAAAAAAAACAAAGGATATGGCAAATAAAATGAGATATGTGTCTTATTTTCATTATCATATGTATCTTTTACTTAGAATGGAATAAGTGCTACGTATGTAAATTGCCCATTAAAGTAGTACATAAAGTGGTTAGGTATGTTAACTAGGCATGACATTTATATTTGGGCCCAGCCCAACCGGAAGTCAATAGTATTATCTTATCTTATATTATTTTTAAATTTTTTATATTAATACATGTATTGATACAAAGGTGATCAGTCATTCAATTGAAAAATATTTCGATAAAATATTCAATAATAAAGCCATATTTAATTGTTTATTATCAAATGCTTAATATTCATTTAATGCAATTATTACATTATTAAATACAATTTACATAATAATGTTTCTACATGCATATGAAGTAGTGCGAACTATTGACAATCTTGATCATAACAATTAATTATCCCCTTTCTTCTACTATGGGCTTGTTATCTTTAATCTTTGCTTTTAGATTTACTTATTTTTCAAGTGATTTCTTTAGTTTTTTGTAACTAAAGATATAATTATTCACTTGTGGGTTGGTAGATTCTAAATTTATTGTCTCGGTCTATTTACGCTACTCAACTTCAATGTCTATTCTTCAGTTTTCACTCTTCAACATTGATTGATAATTTCATTTTAAATTTTCATAAATTGAATCAATAAATTTTTTTAGATAATATTAACATGATGATACTCTTTTATTTTGATAACAAAATGAGTTCCATAGTATTACTATCTTATGTTTAATTAAATTAATATTGTATTTCTCATATATAATCTTTTAGTTCATTTCATTTAAAAATAAATTTAGTTTCAACTTATTCATTTTATCATTTTACGTCCATTTAATTTATACATTCATTAAAAATTCATTTTTTCATTAAATAATTTTGTTAATTAAATGAATGCTGCATTTCTCAAATATAATATTTTTCACTTTTTTTAAAAATAAATTTAGTTTTCAACTTCTTTATTTCAAAATTTTATATGTACATTAAGAAATAAACAATATTTTTAAAATGATTAGATCTGAGCCCAATTGGGCTTCGGGCTCATGCCACAACTGTTAGGCCCGATTAGGTTGAGCTTCAAGCTCAAATTTTTATATGTATATTAAGAAATAAAAACATATTTTAAAAAGGGTTAGACCCGAGCCCAATTGGGCTTCAAGCTCATGCCGCAACTATTACACTAGATTGGGTTGAGCTTCAGGCTCAATGTCTCGAGGTCTTCTTGGCCAGAAGCCCGACTTGACCTATTGACAATACTAATATCAACCACCAACTAAATTAGTGGCTTAGTAACCTTATACTCTCATTACTGTATGTTTGTCTAAAAAGTCTCTAAATATTTATAAATAATTCATTCGAGCAAAGACTTCATTCATTAAAAAAGTTGCAGTTTTTATACTTTTTGTAACTATTGTAAGAAATATAAAGGTTGATTATTTTGTTATAAGGCTTTGTACAACTTTTTTTTAAATTTTTGTCCTTTTTTAATTGTCCTAATGAATCATTATGGTTTACTTTAGACTTTGCGAGAAACACTTTAAACACAAGAAAATCGATACGATTGAGTTGAATCAACTACTGTACGTACACTTTGGTGAATTTTCAATGCAAACTTATAAGTTTTTGCAAAATCTACGTAACAACTGATAGCAGAGTTGTGTTGATAATTCAATGATAGGTGGTAGCATTGTTAACGAATGTGTTATACGGTAGAAGTGCTCATTAGTCTTTTACTTATGCGTAAAGAGAAAGTCTCTTCTTGTGCATACTATTTTAAAATCCTGGAGATATATATCAAGCACTGCATGATCAAGTTACAGACTTGATAAAGACAAAAAGAAATCAATTTTGAGATAACAATCCTCAAATTTGTGGTGGCTAGTCGGGAGGCAATGGCTGAAAGATAGGAAGCACCAGAAAGAATTAAAGACTACTTTTTTATCCATTCATTCCCTTCAAAATGGCAAGTTTACAGATTTATCATTAAAGATACCATTTAAGTGTTATCTTTTCTTTCTTTTTGAAGAAAAAATGTGCACAGTTAAGTGCTTTGGTTTGTAGTCCTTCATAAAACAAAAGCAAGAATGACAACACCAACGCATATACCTTACAGAACTTCTTGAAGATAGGGAAAACCACATTGTCATTTACAACAATTTGCGCATGGCTTCTGACCAAGGTTATCCACTGAAATTCACACACATCAATAAGTTATAGTAGCCATGTCTTGCCTCTACAACTTTCTTAACCATAAATCTCCATTAATTGTTTGTACACATATGGTAATGTGAACAGAAGATAATAGTGTAAGTTATGATATCTTAATTTCCTCTCTTTTGTTAATCTTTTTTTCTCGCTGCATCTTTCCCAAATTTTTAATGGTGGATGGAGGACATTTACCTAATCACTTCAATACTATGTAAATATTTCAGATTCAATTGTGCAATCAATGGCATAGAATACCTGAGATCTTTTTCGCCATTTTTCCTTTGGTACGCTAGGTGACATCTCAGGAAAATAACGACTTTCTTCAATGCTGATAAAGTTATAAAGCATTTAGATACACTTCGAACATGAATGTTTCAAATAAAATTGCAACAATACAAATCATATGTTTGAGATAAAAATGTCGTGTAAAGAGATGTTGATATAGAGATAGATAGTTACAAGAAAACTTATTTTGTTTCAGTTGGGCTTATTTGTACATGTGTACTTATCAACAAAGCTTTTCGGCGAAGACATGAGATAGCTGTAAGTGTAGCTGAAATTGTACAAAGGTACACAACTGCATTATAACCAGAAAATATTGGTTAATAACAATATGCTTCCATACAAAGTTTTTTTTTGGTACTTCTTAGTTTTCTTTAAATGAAGTTTGGGTAGAGTTTAGTAAATGATTAATGATGAACAAGAATGTTTGACATTTTATAGAAATAAAACATAGTATAACAGTATGTATACCACTTGGGGTAAGCCAACATCACCTATCAGACAGGAGGACAAATGCCTGGGTTATGGAGTGTGCTCAGTTTGCTTCATATTCAGTTTCGATCAATGGGACCATGTATGGATGGTTCAAAGGGCGTAGGGGGTTACGACAGGGCGACCCTATGTCCCCTACGCTCTTCTTACTTAGCTTGGAATACCTGTCACGGCTACTGAATAATAGAACCCGCCATCCCTCGTTTCGGCATCATCCGCATTGCAAAAAACTAGGCATTACCTACTTTGCTTTTGCGGATGACCTCATGCTTTTTTCTAGGGGGGATCAAACGTCAATCGGGGTTCTTATGGGGGTGCTACATGAATTGACGATGGTTTCTGGTTTACACGTGAGCGTGCATAAATCTAATATTTATCTAGCAGGAGTGGAGGGTTATGAGAGGGATCTCCTTCAGCAAATTGTGGGGTATCCACTTGGTGAATTCCCTGTGCGCTACCTCGGTGTCCCACTTGCTCCATTGAAAGTCTTAGTTGCTCAGTTCTCAGTTTTACTCAAGGCAATGGAAACTTTCCTGATGGCTTGGAAGGGGCAGTCACTATCCTTTGCTGGTCGTCTTGAGCTCATTAACTCAGTAATCCAAGGGGTGCTAGCTTTTTGGTTACAAGCATTTCCTGTTCCCATAACTATACTAGATCGGATCCAGTCTATCTGTAGGATTTTTCTATGGGGAGGAAGACACTTTCGAGTGGCATGGGACACCATTTGTCATCCGAAGGGAGAAGGAGAGTTAGGACTAAAGAATTGCAAAATCTGGAATAATGCTCTACTTGCCAAGGTTCTTTGGAATATTCACGCCAAAAAAGACTACTTATGGGTGCGATGGATCTATGAGGTTTACCTGAGGGAAACCTCTGTATGGGAGTGGTCTCCGCACCCTCGTGATTCTCTGTTACTGAAGAAGCTAGCTCTAATTCGAGATCAATTGGTGAGCAAGATGGGAGGGCCTACGGAGGTAGTGGGCGGTTTGTAACGACTATGTGTGAATGGTGAGTTATCATCACAAAAGATTTACAATCTTTTGAGACCCTCGAATGCTCGCAAACCCTGGATGTCTTTTATATGGCGGAATTATATCCCTCCCAAATTTTCCTTTATCACCTGACTCAGTCTTTGGAATCAATTGCCTACGAAAGATAACCTCCAATTCTTGGATATTGATAGAACATGTGTTTTCTGCCATGTTGAATCTGAAACTACTGATCACTTATTCTTCAAATGTCCTTATACTGGAGGCATATGGCGTGCTATTAGATTGTCGCTTGGGTTGACCTATTCGATGTCTACCCTAAGCAGGGCCGTTTAGTGGATTCGGAAGGAGTGTACTGGGGCGGGTTTGAAAAGCAAGGATGCCGGACTGGGTCTTATGTGCACAACGTATATGGTATGGAAGACCCGTAATTTGATCCAGATGGAGTCTGCCTCCATTCCTAGTTCGGAGGTAATTCGGAGAGTACAAACCATCATGTACAACATCTTATATCGATTATATCCTCCTGACCGTATTACTTTTTGACTTTGGTTGCATGCAGTGACGAAGCCAGGAATTTAAGATAGGAGGGCTCAAATATTTAATTTTTTTTTAAATTTTGGGAGGCCCAGTGCACCACTGACCCTTAAATAATTCTATCCTTATATATATGTATATATATATATATATATATATTAAAAAGTAAAAGTATTTAATTTTTTAAAATTTTGGGGAGCCCAGTGCACCACTGGGCCCCATGTGCCTCCGTCAGTGGTTGCATAGCCCTATGTCATTTGTTTTAACTTGTTGTGCTGTCTAGGAGTACATTGTATGTAATTTGTATGTAATGTTGGTTGTATATGAATACTAGATCATGCTTAGGCTGCTCTAGTGCTCTGTGTTGTGGGGCTTGTGCTGGTGGGGTGTACTGGGACTGAGTGGGCTGTGGGGTGTATATTCTAGTACATTTGTTCGTAGGTAGGATGATGCTCCTCTTAGCTTGCCCTTGGTCCGACATGCTGGAGACACAATACATGTGCTGTGTGCAGGTATTAGTTTCGCTGGACATACTGTTGTAGGGTTGATGACGAAAATGTTTCGATTATGCTTAGGTGATCATTTGTTGCTTGGCCGGTTTGTATAACGGCTATCTTTGTTGGGCTAAGTCTTTGACCCCTATATAGCCTCTTGCTGGTTGCTCTGGGATATGGTGCTTGGTTTGGTGAAGCCTGTGAATTATGGGTGTCTTTTTATCTACTATTACTACTTGTATTAGGGTGGTGGTTTCTTTTGTAGTTTCATTAAACAATGGAGTCCGTCTTATTAGTAGGGTGGATTGAGATTCTGTGAATCTTTAGTTTTGGGATATATTATTGTGATCGTTCTTCTTTTGGAAGGCGACAGTGGAGAGCATATTGTCTTGGGGTATGCCCCCACGATTTTTGTACATTCATTCTTTTGTGCAATACATATATTTACATTGCATCCAAAAAAAAAAAAGGACAGGAGGACAAATATTTGGTTGGCAGGATCTCGAAGAGCTGCTTCAAGTAGCAATTTCTCTGCCTCTAGCATGCTTGGTTCTCCCCATATAACCTATAACACAAACAAACTGCAAATTATTGTGTTCGTTACTCCCACAAATTCTGGAATCTTGACCCTGAAAGTTTCATCCAAAGTGTAGGTGAAAAGGAAGAATAACAGTGTAAAAGGATGGAACAGAGACACAAATATCTTGCACTAAAGAGAGTGTGTAATTCCTATGCAGCTTCTTACCCTTGTTTCTTTAAGTTGAAGTCGACAAGACACTGAAGAAAACATGCCAATTCAAGAGAAAGTAAGCAACAAAAATTTTCAAACACTAACCAATGTTAAAAAGGAAATTATTTAACGAAACTGTTTGAAATAGTAAATACATTGATCGAGTATGTACCTGAACACTCTTGTCTAATTGGCGGCCATAAAAGAGCACCGACATTGTAGTTGTTTCATTGAAAACAAAACCAGGCTGAGAATGAAAGTGGATAGAGAACTTGGAAGCATTACCATTCTGGAAGGCTCAATACTTGTCAGAATCAGAACATGCACACATCCTTCAATATAATCCTCATCCTACATGCTAGCCAAACACATCGCATTTTCTTTATCTTGTTTCATTTTATCACAATTTCATGAACAATCGTAATTTTTTTCATCAAAACCAAAAAGAACAGACCTTGAAAAACGTGGACCAGAGAAAATCAGGTGGGAGGTCACGACTAGAAAGAGAAAGAAAAGCAATCTTCTGGGTACCCTGAAAATGATTGATGCCATAAGAACTTGGTAGAAAGAAAAAGAAAACCAATCTTCTACTTGTAGTCATGGCTTAGACTTTAAGCCTTCTTCATTAGATGCAAGAATTTATGGAGAGGCGTAAGAGAAAGAGATAAGAGAGATTGAAGAAGCGTTTTGGTTGTGAACTTTGAAGGAGAGCGAAGTAGAAGAATTAAAAACCAAGTTGAAACTGGAAAAACAGGGGAAGATTGTGTTTGTGGGATTTCTCATTCCAACAGAGGATATGATCGTTTTCTTCACAAAGACGCGCCCTTTTTTATTCACTAGCAGGTTGAGGCATTTCTTAGACGTATTGAAGAAGTGTTGGAGCACTATTCCCTTTCAGAAACTGGAGGCAAGCTTACATTTGATGCCTGTGGATGTAGAAGTGTAAATTTCAGGGCACACATAGGCTGATAAAGAATGGCAGACTCCAAAGCAAGGAAAACAGTAGAGTGGACGCAACAGCATATACAGAAATTAGTATGCTCTCCAAGAATTGAGGTTTATAAAACTGCAAGAAACCAATTAACAGGTCAAACGTAAAAGAGCACAGATACAGCAAGCTTAATTTCAAAGTTAAAATCAGGAAAACTGATTGCAGCTTCAGGGACTGTCGTCTTCTGATCCTATATATGGTTCTTGATCATGCGATTTGAGCTCCATCGTGTGAACTTCTCTTAGGTGCAAAGCTTACTTGCATTTTCATGCTGCCTTGCTTTAAGATCCTACTTTATAGCTGTCTTAATAAACTCCTAAGACCACATTACCGTTTCCTTTGATGGAGTGCGCAACTTGAGAAACAACATATGGGATAACAGTATTAAGATTATTTTTTAAGAAAAAGAAATTAAGGGTTCATAACATTTTAAGAAACATTTTCAAATAAATGTTTCATCAAAATTTGTCAAAATTAGGGCCCCCCCAAGCCAAGCTACAAGGTACCCATAGGCGCTAGTTCTATCGAATTTCTGACCATTCCCATGTCATGTACAAACCATATTCCCATATTCCTAAGTCCTAACCATCTTAATCTCCTCCTCAGGAGCTGCATTTACAGTAGATGATTATTCCAGAAAGAAAAACCGCGGTTTCAGAACTGGGAACGGTCCAGGACTTCAGGTAGGAGTGATGCTGACGAACCACTGCGTCTGCTGTGGAATGGGGTATTCCTTCGAGACTGTCGCTTGGTGGGCACTAGTGCAGGTTCTTTTTCCACATCTTCTACAGCTTCATCACTGTCGCTATCGTCTCCGCCTTCGAAAACTGGATGGATGTAAGCATTTTGAAGAAAGCTTTTCATGTTCAGGTTCGGTTCTTTTGCTCGTTCTAATGTATCTCTCATCATTGCTTCCTGAAAAGATAATGAAAAATGAGTACCTGTAGCAAATCTATAGGATGAAAGTCAGGTAAGAATATTCTGATCCAAAAAATTACAGGGATGAGCAACCTGTAGAGGATGTTTCACAAACGCAGGCTCGTAACGTCCCTTGCAGAATAAATGGAACCATACTGTCAAAACTAGGAGGATTAAGAGCAATGGTGTTGACTGAGCAGCTTCTTTTGTGCTTATTAATCCCATTAATAGCAGCTGAGAGACAACTAAGGCAGCAATGATGCGCCCATGAACATCAGGCCAGAATGCTGCAGCGCTTTCATACTCCTGATTATAAACGTTTATGATCTGCACAAGATTACGGGAGGCATATATACATACTTGAGCGGCTATTTTCATTCAATTCCAAACTCAGTTATTCATCCTACGAAAGGGCTAATACTCTTCAATGCATAAAAGAAGATATTCTGAAACTAGAGAAATTTGAATGCATCATTTGAATGTGGATTAAAGGAATGGACTTTTTACCTGGTGTCGATATACAACATAAGCCAGGGTGAAGAAGACTAAGATAAAAGGAAGTAAAATAGGAGAAACCACAGCATAGACAAGACCGAGTAAGAAATAAAGTTGTATTTGTGGTTCGCTTGTGTTGAAACCAATGGTTCCTGGATCCATTGCCTCCTCCCTATCCTTTTCAGTTTTCACCAAGAACCAAATCTTCAACCGATAAATTATCAAGGGTTTCAACCTCAATATCTCCCCTGCAACTCCGGCCCAACCATCAACCATGATGTACGTTATGAAGAATGTTGCTTTCATGGGGATCGAAACACCAATCGTCTTTGGTATACTGCAAAGTGAATTGGTAAAACAGATAAACTCAAATTTGTAATGCAATGCAAACCAAGAGCTATATCTTAGGTATAGATCACAACAACAGCAAAATAATGCCTACCACAGACAATTTAGTTCTTATATGTACATTTTCCCTTAAATGTAGTCTACAAAGTAGTGCATCACTATAGTATAGCTTTTACATAAAAAGTATTGCACCTAGAAAAGGCATGGAAATGGAAGACTGAAGTGAAGAAAAACCTCCAAGATCACGAGGAACAAAAGCAAATACCCACAAGCATATACAATAGCATGGAAGCATTCAGATTTCGAGTAATGGACAAATCATTAACAAGTTGGACAAGTACTACTATCTCGAAGAGAACGTACTCATTTGCAGACTGGTGGATAAAACTTTTCAGTTGTTGAAATGCAGTTCCGGTGATTATGCTACCCAGAAATACATTTATAAACTGGAAAATATAATATCTAGTGGCGGATCTCCTCTCCAAACTGGAAAAGCTTACAAGTCCTTCGAATTTGGACATGAGCATTAATATCGACGGTAGAAATATTAGAAAAATTTTCAGGACAATTCCAGGAAGAAAACCTTGGATGAATGACTTGATCATTTTCCTGCAAGAAGTACCATAAGGCTGTTAGTAAATGTAAGTAAGAACTGAACATTAGCAAACTCATACTAAGCAATTGGAATTAAATGATCTGGCTTCCAAATGTAGAAGAAAGACTAAAATGAATCACGTAACGTAAGTATAAATATAAGGTAGACAACACAGTTGTACAAAAATCTTACATTTCTATTACTGGTTTGAGAAAAGGGAGTGTTTTCTCAATACCCTCAATATTTGCCAGGGACTGTACAAATGCGATAGGAATCATGAAACAAAAGGTAAGAAAGAAGAATGCAACACCAACAATAAGCCTTCTGACTGCTAGTGATACGTATGGAATTGCTAGGTTATTCCAGTATACATCACGAGGTTCGGGAGCCCACTCAGTCAGCCATATGGTTGGATTTCTTGATTGTTGAGTTTGTGCACAAACAGCAGCTCCCCATCGAGTTTTGAAAGAAACAAATGCTGCTGGCATAATAAACCTGGCATTGTTCACAATCTTCTCTCTTTCTAGGGATATCTGCATGTATTTAGTTTAACAGAATGCAACTCGATCACATAGTTTAACATTTTTAATCTAGATGTGATAAATAATCTTCTAAACTAAAGAATGAAAAAGATCCCCACATACGTCATATTCAATTGAGAATGGGAAACTATGCTTAAAAAATATAGAAAATCAAAATGTGAAGAATTTAGATTGAGAATTGATAGATATTTTCTTCAGACATGGAGAATATACAGAAGAACTTGTGACGTTGTGAGGAAGAAAGTGTAACTAGACCATCACTTACTTTTTCTGAAATTTTTGCAACCTCCGATGTGTAATAATCAATTGCATCCAGCTTCTTACCCCAAAGGCCAAGAAAACCAGTCTGGTGTAAAGATACACTGGTAGTTAGTAATCAAAAGTGAAATACTATAATGGCATCGCAATTAATTTACATATAATCTAAGACATAGTTAGATCATCAGGTGGTGGGACTGGTTATGAAGAACAAAAATTAACAAATGTGTCATGGATGATATTGTTTACTAAAATCAACCTTGGTTGTTGGCCTTTGGGATTGGTTTCTTGAATATCTGAGTTGATAGAAGTCTAGCCAATTCTTCATCCTTTTCTTCTTCTCAACCAAGTCAGAAAGTTCATTAGCATTGTAAACAACCTGAAAGGAAATGAATGAGGAAAAACAAATCATTAAGGCAGTAGCAGACTATTTTAGGTTCAGGATTACTGTAATTTTTGCTTGTCTGAGGGTCACTTGTGACATATAAAAGGCAGTAGCATAGAAACATGTGATCTACTATTTTTCAACAAAACTCAGCAAATACTTTTATGTAGCTAATAGTTATGTCAGTCTCTTATGTAACATTTGACATGTACAACTAAATTTCATTTAATTGCGCTCTTAAAGAATGCAACATGATGAAACTGCAAGTTTGAGTCTCTGGAAAGAGGTTCTATTTCAAAAGTGGAGAGACATAGCTCACCATATCTACGCTAACATTGAATCCACTACTAGACAGACAGGCACACCTCATTTTGCAGAAATAAAAGGTGTTCATATAATCTCCAATACACTGAAAATAAGAGTATGTTAAAGTTGACAGACATTATTGAGAGCAAGAACTAATTAAAGGATTGAGGACCATAATGTCTTGCTCTCAATAATGTCTGAACTCACATATGAAATATCACTCTAACATAGGTCACCATGAAGTTGAAATTCACTCATATATCTATCAGTCTTATGAACCACACAAGGTTGACATGTATCAAGCCTTGTTTTGTGCACGTTCATTTGCATATAGAATAAGACAAGACTGTACCTGATGACTGAGGTAGTGATCTGGATGATTCACAAGAAAAAAATGCTCCGTAAGCTCACTAACTGATTCATCAGGGTCTGGTGGCACATTTCTAACTAGTACCTAAACACCAAAACAAAATATACAGATTGAAAAGCCAGAAGCAGCAACTGAAGTGCTGAAAACTTTATCTCAAAGAGTTCCAACTCAAAAAGAAGCAACACAATAGCTCATCTCATTCTTGTTGCGAAAGGTTTCAAAGGAGCATAACAGAATTTATTCTGGTGCTCAAATGTGCATATTCTGACTTTCGCTTGTCAAAACATAATATGCAAAGATATAGAAGCAGCTGAGGAACACCTTTAACCCATGATTATAATAGCTCTCTTTCAAGTCACAAGGATTATGCTCTTGGGAGTTGGTCCATGTTTGGGCCATTACAAAAGCTTACTTATTGCTTACCTTGACAAGGGTGCTCCTAAGCGGAATAAACTTGTAACTAAAATAGTTGCAGACATTGCTATTAAATTGAATCTCATACTTGGAACAACTACATTAGCTTACTGATTGAAAATTGCTCTTACTGTGAATTGATCGGGTCGACGCTGTTCTGAAGCAAGGAAATGTAACCTCATTGCAGCCACTATCTCATACTCTGATTTTAACACATAGCAGGTCCAGAATGTGAAGGCATAAGCCATAACCAAATGTGTCCAAAACCTGTTGCAAAATAATATAGCTAACTGATTTAGTTTTTTCCAGTTTTCAAAAATTATGAAAACCATAAAAAATATATTTTTGTTTTTTTCATAATACGATGTACTATCAATTAAATATATATTATTTAATTATAATATATTAGTTTTAAACAAAAATTATGAATAATTTAATTTAATATTATATATTTATTAAATTAAAATTAATTATGAATAATTTAATTTAATTAATTAATTAAATTAAATTAAATAATTATTAATAAATATAATTAAATTTAAAATATCTTCAAAATATAATGAAAAATGAAAATTACAACCAAAAAAAAAACATATATGCAACCATCGCCCCTTAATTCTCATTTTCAAGTTTACCAACAATTATTTTTTTTAAAGAGGATGTGACATAAAAGAGCTTAAATTTGGCAAGCTATGCGTACCTGTTAGAAGCCAATGGGATATTTGATACGGAAAGCTTATCTAAATCACTGTACGTGAAATTGGACCGCTCCAGGGTGTCATTAGTCCAATTAACTGGCACCAGGACTGCGAAGGCCAAAAATGAAATAGGAACAAAGATTTTAAGCCTGTGCTGACAAAAAACAAGAGATGTAGATTCAGTCCAAAGAGCTAAAAGCAACAAATATGTGAACAGAAGTTTCCATTTCTCAGTTCGGTTAGCTTATTGTCAAGTCATTGGAACAACTGAAGTCATTAGCAAAAAACATACCCCAACCAGTATATCCTCAAGTAAACAGCAGAGTCCAATCCTGCGTGGTCAATCAACTCAGGTTCTGGCATTTTCAGCGCTGCAGGCATCCAGTTTAGGAACTTTATATATGACCTGAAGTCTAAATTGACAAACTTGCCAACAAATGCACCACCGCCCACTGGGCTGGTCCTTAAACCCCTGATGTACCATTTTGGGAAGTACACCCTGTCATTGCCGGGTTGAATTCTTAAGATGGCAAAAAGCAATAGGAAGCCAAATGCACTTAGTATATTGATAGCTGCTGATACTCCTATATCACGTAGAGTCGCCATTTATGCAGAAATTTCAGTTCCTGCGTAGGAGTGTGGAAAGTACAGTGGGTAACAAGTAAAACAAAATGCAGACAGAAAAACTTGCATAGCACAGATTCAAGTTAAAGCTAATGCATTCAACTAGTAATTTGAAAATGAAAGCTCCATTGCATCCAAAATATACGAAACTCCAACTGAGATTGAAATTTTGAAAAGAGAGAAATTTATAGAACTCACAGAAATAGGCACCTTTTACTATTTCTTAAAGTGGTACTCAAGCTACCGACAATGATCTTAAAGAGTCAAATCAATTGGTTGATTTTTGAAAAAGAAGTGGTAATTCACAGACAAAACATGTCCCTTTCTCCATCTCCATGTTCTCATCAACCTACTGTGCTCTTAAGAAGTAAAAGATTCACGATTTAACCAAACCAGTAATTGAGTTTTGAGTTATAACTCAGACATGCTTATCAACCAATAACTGGAAAAAAAAAGAAGAACAAGAGGAAGAGGAAGGGGCAGAAAGGACAGCACTTCCATTTCCTTTATTTTCCCAGAAACCCAGCAGACATTTCTTTCCATTTTCCAGTTCAAGTTTCTCCAAAACAAAGACCATATTGCAAGATCCGAAGCCTCATACCTCTTCTATGTGCTTTGTTCACTTCCCACGATGCTGAAACTCATAAAACTAAACAGAGATCGCAAAAGGATGCGTTTTTGTCTCAAGTTTCAATGTCCAGCAATTCACTATAGTGGATTGAGATAGAAACTGAATCCCATAAGTCACTGAAACGAAACCGCATACATACTCGGAAACAGCATGTGTATTAGAAGATAGAGAAGACAAGTAACACTGACAAATCCCAGCAAAAAGATCAGGACGAAACTTTCACACACTTGTTGCTTCTCTCAGGTTGGCATTTAAACCAGGAAACCAAATAAAGGAAAGAAAAAAAGACGAGCGCGTCGTAGAAAAGGGAGAACACCGTAAAAAAGAAAAAAGGAAAATATCCCTCCTTTCTACGAAGTAATCTAAGACGAGTGAAGTAAGAGTAATGCTCTCTCAGCTTCTCTGCCTTATTTTATCATTCCGTGTCTCAATTGCCTCAACGCTTCAACTGGGGTCTGATGAGGTCGGAACCTCACACATGTCTGTTTATCCGAGCCTCTTCCTATTGTTATTGTAATAAAAAGAGAAAAGTAATAAAAGAAGAAATAATTATGGAGGTGTCCAGTGCAGGTTGTGATGTTTCAGTTTCAAACATAACAACAACGTTAACGTTACTAGTATTAATCAATGGATGGGCACAGTCAATGAGTAACAGTAACATGAAAAGGCTGTCTGATTTTGGGCATGTGATGAGTTGGAGGGATCTTTCAAATGCTCTAACGGTTACTACTGGACTGGATAGAATCCGAACGCTTTCTATTACTTTCCTTTTCTTTTCTTTGTACTCGATCAATGCACGTTTTTACCATATTTCGTTATAATTGATTTGATCAAACAGAAGGAGAACTAAAAGGAAAGAAATTTAAAAAAATCAAAGATTGAAGGGTAAAAACTTAATGTAGGTGATGAATCGCATGATGTGGTGTGAGTTGGATGCGTTTACTGCTCTCTTTTTTTTACAAGAGAAAAAAATAAATTAGATTATGGTCTAGGTAACTTAGAACCAAGTTTACCTGAGACTCAACTCTTATAAATAAAACGATATTGTTTTGTTTAGAATAATTAGACCTTAAGTTTGTCCGAGTCTAAACTTGACCCATAAATTGATCTATTAAAAACAAGTAAATTTAGTCCGATAATTTATAATCTTACCGAAATTGGATGGATTTTTATATTAGTTTTGCAAATATTAAAATAAACTATGATGAAAATCTACGCTCCTAATTATATGTTGTACTCGAGTAAATAAATACACAGGTGATGAATATTTATAACATTAGAAAAGCAATAATGATTTAACAACAACAAACCTGCTATTTGACAAATTATTTTTTATTTTATTATAAGTAATGTCAAAATAATTTTTTACTTGTTTTTCTCTCATTTCGTTGCAATATCGATTTGATCAAATATTTTTAATTAAAAAAAGAGCTAAAAGGAAAGAAAGAAAGAAAGATTGAAGATTGCCTTCAATTTAAGGATAAAAACCTAATTTCGTTGAGCTTTTTACTTCAAATTTATGCATTTTTCCATTTATGTTTCTCAAGTTGTTTTTTTTTTGGGTAAAATGTTTCTTAAGTTGTTAGTAATCGCAAGAAGAATAAACCACTTGTATTCATAGTGTCAACTTGTATTCGTAGCATCTCTTTGATATATATATATATATATATATATATATATATATATATATATATATGAGAATGGATTAATTAAACATTTTGCTTAAAACTCATTGGCATAATAATATATATTTACTTTTTTGTTGTTTAAATTTCTTCATAAAAATCATCTTTTAAAAAATCTTTAATTAACAAGGGATAATTTATTGGAAAATCGAGACACAGTAAAATAAGAACAAAACTTTTTCCTTTAATTTCTCAAAAAACAAAATTATTTAAAATGTTATAATATGATTAACGCGTAAATATAATAAAGTGTGAATCATAATTCGTAAACCATCATAGTAGTGCAAGCGTCTAACCTCTAATAGTATCTACAAAAAGTGTTGAGAAAACTCTATAACTATTATAAACATGATTAGGCAAGAAATGTTAGGTTTTTAAAACTTAAGTCTATTTATAATATGACATGGACTTTTTAGTAATTTAATTGAAATAAATTTTTAATTTTAATTAAATTTTAATTAGGACTATAATTAATTATAATTAAATACCAATTATGCATAAATAAGATACAATATTTCATATTAATCATTGTTTATTAAATATATCATATTTATCAATAATGTTTTTTGGTTTGTTGCATTAATGGAAATGAAAGATAATACAATACCATTTTTACCCTCAATAAAAATGAAAATAATTTGCCCTTCATATGCTTATTGGGGCTATCTTCATATGTTTGTAAAAACAATTAATCAGTTTAAAATGGAATATAAAGCATAAAACAACATTAAAATTGTCTTATTCTTTTTGTGGTGAGCTAATACATATAAAAACAAAGCAACTATTTCCTCTAATGAAGAGTTCTTAGTGTCCTTTAACCTTCCAATATCTCTTACCATCTCACACAATATACCAAATGTACGTCTATCCATTCGGAGCTCACTAATACAAATAGTATCAGATTGTTTTGTGAGCTTAAACATCCATTTCATTCTCTCATGTTTGATTTCTTCTTTGGTTTTCAACGGGGGTCTCGTAATGTGCAAATGCATAAACAACATTTGATACCAAGTAACAAAAACTAGATTGAATACATTAACCAATGTTGCCATAATACGAGCATTTCAAATTAATTGGTGTCGTCTACTTATGATAGGGGTAAGTGCCATAATGTTCTACATTGAAATTAAAGGAAGCTGTTACGTTAACGAATATGAGTGCTCACAGAATGAGCAATAATATTGTATGCATATGAACATGGATATATTCCTAATTAATCACAACATTATTGTATACATTTGATTTAAATTATTCAGAATGGGCAATAATATCTATTTATCTGTCTCTTCCAAGAATTTTAGAAACTAGATTTTTTGTTATCCAAATCCAAAAGCATGCAACGTATGTAAAGCTTTAAAACATGTTTATGTTTTATAGATGTTAAACAATAACACCAAATAAATTCAACAACGTCTTTATACAATTGTTAAATTGTAAAACCAAATAAAAGTAATTCTTCTCTTTATCCAAAGGTTAAGGCTTTAT
>JANKOE010000206.1:80262313-80293401 GCA_026284465.1 Erythroxylum citrifolium | reverse complement strand
AATTACTAAAATTATATTAATATTGTCCAAATCAATCCGAAGTGTCATTAAACCAATGTACCCGGAAAATGCCATGACTGCATGCCAAAATATTTAATCCGTAATCATCTAACCCCTACTGTGGGGCGTTACAATAGGATCATTAGCAGGGGGATCGGGAGGAGCAGCGACAAATGTGCTAGGCCCGACCGAGGACTCAGGGGCTGCCGGAGGAAGAGGGAACTACAGGTGAGTCGCAATCAGGGCACACATCTGCCGGTGGAACCGACAGTCAGCGTCCATCTGGGCTTCAATGCGTCTAAGGTCCTCGCGAAGAAGGGCAACCTGGTGGTGGAGGGAGTGGTCGGGAGGGGGTGCGGAAGAGAAAGGTGGAGGAGGGACGTCCTTGCGAGGCGGAGCCTCGGAATAAGAGGCAACAACGGGTGGGGAAGGAAGGGGCGAGGGAGCTGCAGGAGGCGGAGAGGCAGGGGTCGGAGGAGATGGAGGAGATGGAGGTGGATAGGGAGGAGAATGGGTAAGAGGTTGGAGGTGACGGGGAGTGCGGAGATGGATGTATTTGAAAAACAAGGTGGGCTCAAAAGTATGATCGGTGAAATGTTCCGGAACCCGATAGGCCCGAAACACATCGGTGATCAGATGAGGGAAAACGAGAGAATGGGAAAGGTTAGAGGTCGGAATGGATTGGCGGAGTGCTGAGGTGATGGCGTGGGCGATGTCGACCAGCCGGTCGACTATGAGGAGGTATATGTATAGAGCCTGTTCCTTGGGAACCAAGGCAAGGTGGGTGGTAGGAAGGATGTTGTTGCAGATGAGGTGGAGCCAAGGATAGGCCTCGGGGCGAAGGTTAGCACGCCGGATATAGCGTTGAGCTACCCTGGGTTGATGCCATTCAGCATCGGCAGGACAGAGGGTGCGAAGGACATCGTCCCAAGGGTAGTCATGGATGAGGGTGGCATAGTGGCAGCGACCCAAACCGTTTTGCTATGTTATGTGTGTTGATTTGTGTTATATGTGATGCATTCATGTTTTGAATTTTGTTTATGATTTGTGAAACTTTTGAGAAATTGTGAAAGGAGAAAGTAAGTTTTAAAATCATGAAATTTTGGAAACTGTATATAAATGATTTGAAAAGTTTCAAAAATAAGCTTTTGATAATTTTTCTGTTGTGAAATTTTGATAAAATGGAAAATGAGTTTTGCAAATGTTTTTGCTTATCATTCATTTTATAAACATGTTATCCACGAGCTGTCAGCTCACCCCCTTTCATCCCCATCTCTAGGTATCGAGCGGGAGATTGGATGAAAGAAAGTCAAGACTTTGTTTCAATTTTGTTTGTCTTATGTTTTATGTAATTGGGATTTTTGTTATTGTATATGGCTTGGAAAGCCATTCAAGTTTGTAGTGTATCTATTTCGGAATGTAAATGATTTATGGATTTATGTATTGAATTTGAGATATAAACTTGTGTATGGTTATGATATATGAAGATGATTGGGTGGTATTTGGATTGATTTATGAATTTATATATTAATTTGAGATATGAATGTGACTTGAAATGTGAATGAATGTGAAAGTGGATATGGATAATGAGATTTGTTGCGATGTGGATTCCGGACAGGAGGTCCGATGATTCTGAGTTTTGATTTGATTTTGAGAATTATAGAAGTGTGTTTAAACCATTTGTAGGTTTGGGGTTGTTAAAAATGTAGCCGTTATGCTGCCCATTTTTTTGTTAAATAATGATTGAGTAAAGAATAAGAATAAGAATAAATGTTTGTTAAAGATGAATTTGAGATACTGCTTGATTAAGAAGAATTATATGAATTAAGTTTTGCATGAGGATGATTTTCCAAAAGGGAAGTTGTATTGATTTGTACGAGTTTGAATGAAAGGAATAAGAAAGAAAAGAAAAAAGAAAAAAATTTACATCGATTTGGATAGGTTTAGTCTAAGGTTTCCAACGCGATAGCTTTCTATGTTCACGCTTCGGATGTCGGATCCGCTTTAATTTGTCTCCGCTTTATGTTTTGATTGATCAGCTTGTTTGTATTCGATTTGCTTTCGAATTCGATTTCGTTCGTTTTTCACTTTCCGCCACTTCGTGTTCGTTTTGTTTTGTTTCCGCTTTGTTCCGATTCTGTTTCGCCACTTCGTTTGCGTTAAGTTTTTTGTTTTTCCGGTTGGGGTCCGGTTCCGAGATCGGGAACAATATATGATGACAAAAGTTCTACCCAAAGGAAAGTAAGAGTTTTATAGATCATCTACACAAATGACAGTAAACGCCATGTAGCCATAGGGGGAGAATTGTAAGGCAATACTGACTCATGGGGTACTGCCATTATTTGTTTTTTTTAAAGCTTGTGTTGACAAGTTGTACACATCTTGCATTAAGCAAGTTGTGCTAATGCAAGCTGTAGCGGTGGACAACCACAACTTGCATATTACAAGTTGTGGCTAAGGTGGTGGAAGGTCTATATAAAGACCCTCCCTCCTTTTTTCATTATGTAAGATGCAACATATATGCATATGTGGTGAGAGAGTTTCAGAAAATTGTGAGAGATTGATTTTGGAATATTTTTAGGAAACGTTTTCTTAAAAAGGGTGAGTTATAAAATAGTGCAGATATTATCTTAGGGATAGTAAATTTAGGAAACACGTTGTTATAAGTGCCACTATTTTGTTGTGTATTTTTTCACTCTCTGTACCTACTATTTTCATTAGGGGAAGATTTATTCGAAGTTTGATGTGGACGTAGCCCAAATTAAAGGTTGAACCATATTAAATTTATGTGTATTATTTCCTTGCGTACTTTACCTGTGGGATATAATTCGTAATTCCCAACACCTCAATCCTTTCAAAGCTCTTTGTGCACTTGATTTCATGCATTGAAGTTTCGCTCTCATCTTTCTCGCATCTCTCACCGACATGGTACAGTCCTCAATCTCCAACGACTTCGTCCTTGTCGATCTTGATCGTAACCACTCAAACTTCTACCAAATCCTCGACGTAGTAAGCTCCTCTTAAACCTCCTATGATCGGCACTCGAAGTATTCGACGACGTCTTGTTATCAGTTGGATTAGAATTAACATTGCAAATAACAATGGAGTCCTTACCAAGCTCTAAAGTGACCTCTACTAAGTCCTCTTCATTGTTCCTTCTTAGATCATTGAGTAATATCGGTAGCATTATGCCACCGATTACGCAATCACTTACGGAGTTGGAGTAGTTGTACTCCTCCTGGAAATCAAATGTGTGGCTGTAATTGGATAAACTGGAGCTGCTATAGGTTCTTCCGATTGACGGTGACGACATGGTTCTCATAATCATTTTGTTTTTTCAGTGAGCAATTATGAACGAGGCTTTATAATTACTATATATTATGCTTAATGTTATGAAATGGTGCACTTGGCCATAAAGGGAGGGAGGTTGGTTGGTGAATATAATATAAATATAAAAAGAAAAAAGAGAACATTTGAGACAAACAAACACAACACCTCTCAGTCGATCTTTACCTACGATTTCAACGCTTGTATGCTTCTCTTGGGCAGTAGATGAGATTTCTTCATTTTAATTTATTACATCCATTTGCCTAAATATATAACATATCTAAAATATATATAACTATGATTATAACTACACCAAGTAGTATTAATCATTTTGTGACTAAGAACTGCCAACAGAACCAGTAGTGTAGTTTTATTGGTAAGAAACTAACTCAGAACTACTGAGACCGTATAAACATCTATTTATAATTAATTACAGATATTTAATGTACACAACTATATTTTGATCTCCTATATGTGGTTTTTTCACCTCTTGGCTTGAGGATTATTTCAAGTTTGGAGATCTGATATGGATTGTTTTACAGATATAGAAGGACTATTTTAATTTCCTGTAACGTAGAATACAAATTTGAAAATATACACAAAGTACAAATAAGTTCAACTTCCACCAAATTTCTTTTTTAACCATGAATCATGCAGATGGTGCCAGTCAGCCTAATCCCTTAGCCAATCTCTTGATTTTTCTTTTACCAATATCAAAATATATAACATTGTATGAAAAATTAGTCTGATCTCTACTTGAGATCATATCATATTGGATTTATAAATTATGTGTGTTTTTTGAAAATTTAGTATATGAGAATGCATTTTAAGAAATAAGGCATGATGTTGTGCCCCAGTTTTCAATAAGCCCATATTAAACTTAGTTTAGGGTTTTCTTAGTTTAATAGTATATTAAATTTTAATCGTTAATTTAGTACTTGATAGATGTATAAGATTTAATGTCAATAAAGAAGTGTATATAAACTAGTCCTCTCTCTAACTTAATTAAGTACAAACAAAACACAAATACAAAAAGAGTAGGTATTTGTGCATTGAACTATCCATCAAGCTATTGTACAGAAAGAGAGTCAAGAGAGCGAAACTAGTTCGTAATCGGTAAAAGTTTTCTTCTCAACATCATGACAAATTTCGCTCAAGGTAAGTCATTTATTTGCTTCATCTATGTGGTTATTATTATATTCAAGATCTGTATGGGCACGAATAATTTACGTATGATTCATAATTCATGTATGATTTATGTCTTTAATGTTTGATTATTAAGAACCGAAAAAATCTTACATGCAGTATCAGAGCCTTAGGTTTTTTAATAGATAATAACCCTTAGATTATTGATTTGATCATTATTTCAATTATGATGCTTATAAAAAAACTATGATTTTAGGGTTTTGTATAAAGAATATTTATCCCCATTAAAAAAAAGTTGCGTCGTTGGCGGATCTTTGTATACACCTGTGCAGCTCTTGATTTCTCTCTCTACGTTTGCTTGTAACTGTCTGTGCATTTCTTTATTTCTCTGGTTTTGGGATTTGGTTTAAATAAGCAAATAGTTTTTCTCAGATTTGGTTTAAATAAGCAAATAATTTTTCTCAATTTCAGAGAGAATTAAAGAAGTTTGACGAAAATGAGAGTGAGGCCCACACCTTTAAAGTTGCTTTCTTTGGTTTGCTACACTTACCAGGCGTTTGGTTTGAGAACGGGGTTAGCTATGGATATGGGTATAATAGTAGAAGAGGATAAGGATAGGTATGAAAAATAAAAAATGATGTTTGGTTTGTAACTTGGGTTTTTGTATTAATACCAATAATGTTATTTGGTTTGTTGCATTAATGGGAATGAAAGATAATACAATTTTTCTTTTTTTTAAGAGTTAAAACCATATACGAAAAATTAAATTAAATCACAAAATAATTATAAGGAAAAAAAGGAGCATATTGGTTTTATGATTCTCGTTCAATCTATAACCATATGCACTTTCACATCATCAAACCATATAGCAGATTGATTATTCTCTTGATTAAATCATAAAACGAGAATATATAAGGAAAAAAAAAGGAGCAAAAGCCCCATTTACAATGAGATGAAACCAAGTTCTATCCAGTTCATTTAACATCAAATTAAAACGAAGGATTTCATAAAATATGCCTGGAGGCGCAGAACAAAAAATTCATTCGTTGGTGAGATGCGATAAGGCAAGATGAGAAATTGTAAGGAATTGAGAGGTGATAAGGAAGTAAAGAGGATGGTAGGACAAAGGCTGAGGATAAAAGAGTAAAAAATAAACGTGATAAAAACTTAGATTGGAATGAAAACTCGATACTCATCTCTTTGATGGGTTTAGTAGATTCTCAAATTTAATGGGATAAATCCATTCCCTTGAAATTGAAAACCCCAAAGCAAATACTGTTTTTTACAATTATTCCATTCATTCGTTCCCAAGTTCTCAAACCAAATGCCCCCTTAGTATCAACTATACTAATCATAGTTAATTTCTACGTAGAATAAAATTTTAATGTAATTAAGCAAGTAATAGGTTATATGTCATGATTACGAAATAAGACTTAACACTTTATTACTATTATGAAAGATTATTGTAATCTTTCTAGTGGACTAAGATTCTATTTAAATTTAGTTGATTTTAAGTCACTTAACAAACTAAACTTAAATTAAGTAGATAGCATCGTTATCAATCATATCTCATTTGACTCCTAAATCCATTAGGTGATAACTACAATCAAAACATATATTGTATACTATTCCTAACCTTACCCCTAAATTCAAATAATTACAAGTCACTCATTCTAATCATACAAATTTAGTTAAGAAGGACTCATTAATTTTAAATAAAATATATTCAGGTCATAGGGGCCTTTAATTACTCAATAAGCATTATAATAAACATATTTTTGGTATTATTCTTAAATAATAAAAGGAAATAGTCACATTCTCAATGTGTACATAATAATTTAACTAAGAATTTCATTTTGTTCGTCTCATCAAACACAAATTACATGTAAAAATGGCATACATATAAAGCATGTAATTCAATATACATCCAATATATATATAAATTCAAATAATTACAAGTCACTCATTTTAATCATACAAATTTAGTTAAGTAGGACTCATTAATTTTAAATAAAATATATTCAGGTCATGGGGGCCTTTAATTACTCAATAAGCATTATAATAAACATATGTTTGGTATTATTCTTAAATAATAAAAGGAAATAGTCACGTTCTCAATGTGTACATAATAATTTAACTAAGAATTTTATTTTGTTCGTCTCATCAAACACAAATTACATGTAAACATATCATACATATAAAGCATGTAATTCAATATACATCCAATTTATATCAAACAAATAAATAAAATATGCAACTTATGCAAATAATATCAAATTATATACATAAAATACAAATCTTATTTGATTCTAGGTATTGATCTTCGTTTTCTAAAATAATATGTTTAGTTCTTTGAATAAGTAAATTAAATTAAACTTATTGATTCTTAAATAAATTAAATTCTTATTTTAAATGTAATTTTAATTTGATTTGAAAACAAATTGCAAATTCAATTAGAAACTATTTTAAATTATCATGACTCTTTTAATAAAATTTAATTGAAAATAATTTTAATAAATTATCTCTTACTAATTACAATTAGAAAATTTCCTTTTTAAAAGTTCAACAAGTAAAAAATTCTAAATTTCTAACATGACAACCACATAAAAGACATGTCAATATGATTTTGATATGATAAACAAACAAAGTATAAAATTGGGAAAGATCAGGCCAAATCAAGCTAATTTTGCCAGTCCAAACCAAGCTAAAGCCTAACCAAAATTGGTCCTTAAGTGTACGAAGTAGCTAATATCTTTTAGTCCTTCTCAACATTTTATTGTACTTTTGCTATTGCAAAATCACCTTCCAATAGAAATTTGTGATTGAATAGATGATTTGCCCGTCTGTCTTTTTCAAGTCAAGATGAAATTAAACCCCAGTCAAAAAGAAAATTATCATTCTATGTACGACCTGATCAATCACAACAGTACCCATAATGGACAAATGATAACAAAAGAGCAAAGGACCTATATTAAACATGAACTTGAAACTCCTTGCAGTTCCATATGGTTCAACAATTCCCCTTTTTGTTTCAAATACATATACAAACAACATTAAGCAAACAAGAAAAATAAGAAGAAAAAAAGAATGACAATGAGCTAGAATGCAACATACTCGAAGCTTATGGTGAATAAGTATAAAATACGAATACAGATCAAAGTTATGGGCAGTGAACATCAGATGATGTTCATTGACAGACTCCAAGATTTCACAACATGGATATACAAGCATGGCTAACAAGGTATAAAGATTGCATCTTGATAAGGTCACCTTTTGAAGAAACTCAAACATCTCATTTGGAAGGTTTTGATTACTCTCTGGCTAGAATGGAGAATATTCAAAGTGAAACTAAACTAGGGTCATTGCTTGTGCCTGAGTTCTTCTTATCCAGTCTAGAATGTGAGAACAGTCATTGCGGCTAACAAAATGCCTTCACGAAAAACAAACAGATCTCTTTAGCTCTTCATAACTAATGGTAATTATGCTTTCTTCAGTATTCACTATTATAAGATCTTACCTATTTTTCGTGCGGTAGCCTTTGAGTTGAAGAACTTCTTGTTGGCGGGTTAAGTCTTTCTTCATTTGAAGAGATTCAGGTACAGTCACTGCCCCGCTTGGAGAATGATATGCATCACATATAAAGTTGAGCACTTTTTCCTGTAGAAATTGCATTTGAGGAAATTAGCAAACCTGCAGGAAGGGAAATACAAAAACGCTAAGATTTGTGTTGTCTATTACATCCATGAGACGTCTTCTAGAAAGTCTCAGAATATTGGAATTTTTATTGGGCAGCATCTTAGACAACAAGCATTGTTCTGAGGTCGCGAGCAGTATTAAAAAGTCGTTACTAAATAAACTAGCTCATACCAAATCTTATGAACAATCAACAAAGAGTAGCATTATCATGGATAAGGTTAGTGTTGATTCTATTTGATATGAATGTAGATTTACCATATTATATTCCCTTAAATCTAGGGATTATAATTTCCTCAAATTGTATATAAATAATGTACAATCCCCTTGATAAAATACAGAAAAAAAAACATATTTTCAAGATTTAATTGTTAGAATATAAAACCCAACAGTTGTAACATATATTTTCTATTGAGTTATTCACTTTCTGACACAGAATTGCTAATGTGTGCAAACACTTGCAAAGCTACAACAATGAATGCAAGAGCAAAAGAAAAATGTGATCACAATAAAACAGCAGGCACTAAGAGCCTTATAGAGAGAACCATCGACATCCCCCTTATGAAAAACCCAAAAAGAAAATCCCAAGAGACATGCATTTAGTAAAGACTAGCATAACCACTCGTAAGCAGTTTTAAATACAGAATCACAGCAAAATATACCAGTGGTTTAGAAGCATCAATCCAGTGATAGATGTGCTCATTGCGGAACCACGTCATTTGCCTTTTTGCAAAGTTTCTGCAAACAAAATATAGAAGGGCTTGAGAAACTGTTATAAAACAGCCATATATAAAAACCAACTCTATATTAATACCATCAGAAAATTGTGATCCGAACCTGCCATCACCCAATCAAGATTAAAAATAAAGTTGCAACACAACGAAAAGAGATGCCATTCAAAATTCCCAATACCAAACTCCTCATATGCCAGGGGATTTCAATTCTATATGTCCAGTAGTTCAAAAATGATGATGGTTATAACATCATCACGCAAAGTGCAATGGGAAGTTTATTAAAAGAGGCACCCATTTCCACGTAACATAAGAAAGCACATGCTACCCAAAGTATTTACATTACCCTTCTTTGGTGTTTTAATCTGTTGCATGACAAATAAAACTTCCACTATTTTCCTCATTAACAATTTCCAGTTAAAAAGAAACAAGGAAACTTGCAGTTCTATTACAGTACAAATTAAGATCCTTGGGTAGTATGACATCTCTATCAACTGCAAAGCAGAAATACCTAGATGCCTTCTGGAATTCAGATAGGAAAGCATAAAAATCTCCAGCAGAACTCATGCCACCGTCTTGCCTACAATTTAAAAGATACTCCATAGTCTGAAACCATATAAAAGAAACCTTTCTGTTATAAACATAACTGAACATGTAAGGATTCCAGACAAATGACAATCGTATAGAATCATAGAAATTGTGAGAGCAATGCCAACATTATTATCAATTTAAATAGAATTTTTGCCAATCAATCTAACAAGTTATATTAATCTAAAAGTTATCTAGTTAGTTGCATAAAGATCCAAAAGGTAATACAGATAGCTTGTTGATAAGTTGAAGCAGGTAGATCCAAGCTACCGTGCAAAAGACAAGACTGACAGACAGAAAAACTAGAAACAGCATATCATCATGGAATTCATTGTGAGCATATGTAAGTTACGTACTTGTCTATAACCAATTGCTCGGGTTGCAGAATTGGAATTTGGAAGGAGACTGGAGTCAAGAAGGCACTTTGCCTCGGACAAAATCCCATCACTTCCTACAAACAAAACAAAGTTAAAAAAAAAAGTATAATTCAGAGTTGAATAATGAAACCACATGCACCAAAATTGTAACTCAAGATTGATGCCTTATTCAAGAAACTTATCAAATTAAGACCAGAAAATTACCATTTTGCACTATTCTAACCTATATTTCCACTAGCATATGGGGAACACAGTAAAATGAAAAGGAAAAGGAAAAAGCTATAGGAGATATGATTAAGATGGATCCACAGAGATAATAAATAGTTTCTAATACTTAAATAATCCAAAATGATGAAGGAAACACTGCAGCTTAGTATAAGAATCTCTTTTTACCTTTAATAAAATTAGCTTTTCAAATAACAAGTTCAGCAAGCAAGACTGGCGGTTAAAGTAAACAGTAACATAGATGACCAAGAGAAACTATTGACAACAAGCTTGCCAGCCTGAAAGACAATGCTACAGGACATGTACAGCCAATCATGTCCGTTATATTACAAATTTTATATATCTTCAACAAATTTAAATCATAAATACCCTAAATCTCTAGAACAAATACAGTTCTAAAAAAAATAACAATTTGATAAATATTCATCCAATGAATGATAAAGGTAATAGTTCTCCCAATCAACCAAAATGAGAGAATTTGATATCACCAGGAGATATATAACTATATACCACAGAGGACAAGTTGTAATCCACCTGATAGCATTTCCTCACACCGAAAATCAATTGATCTATAGAGATCTATTCTACGGCTTGAGAGGAAAAAGCAAAGGAACTCATAGTCCAAATCCTTTGATTTGACTGACTCATTTGCATCTTGATACGTATTCACACTGTAGCACCTGTATCTGGAATCTGTGCTGAATGGTTCTTTGAAAGAATCATATGGAACTTGAAAAGCAGAAGGTGGAGATCCACTAGCCTGTCATGTCAAAAGAAACAGATATATGAAATGATTATAGCTCATGCAACTCATGCTGCTGTCATATAATTCTCCTTTCTTGACAAATAACTAAATCCCATAACCAATACACAAATAATGAGAATGAGAAAGAACAAGTTATAAAAGGAAAATAACCTAACACAGAACAGTTGTTGTATTCCAGTACACAAGTATCTCAGCAGATGTTAAGAGAAAATAACTCTCAATATCACATCATTATAGCTAAAAGATCACCAGTTAACCTTGATTATCTCAAGGCTGCGCCGCAAACGGTACCAATCATTGGCAGCCAATAGTTCAGCCTTTGGATCGCCTGATTTTACAACTAACTGCACTGCTGCATCCCAATCTTGATTCTTCTGAAATTCTGAAAGCTCAGAGTATACTTCAGCAGCAATCTCCAGTGATGCTTTTGGAACATCTGGCTTCCCATATATGAACCTGCAAATTCCAAGCAACATACTTATATGCATTTGCTACATTAGTTTCACCTCACTTCAGAATATTGACAGCATTTAAGGTGTTTCCGGTAATTTACAACCCGATATCTCTCTACTAACTGCCTCATCGTAATCTTGTTTCAATACTGAGCAAAGAAAAATGAGCCCGAAAGCCAATAGTAGTCGATATACATGGCCAAGGGGTGCTCCAAGTTCCAAAAATGCTATGTTGGATATCATTCCATTTCCTATCACTAGATTTAAGTGTATAATGTCAACAAGGAAACAAGTTTCAAGAGATGGTAGTTGATATGAACAGAGATGAGATAACTTTGAAGCAAATTCTGATGATAAATCTTCTTACGAAAAGGAAAGATCTAGAGAAGCTGATTGCTTATAAACTTAGGAAAACCTGTATAACTATAGAATTACAACATATGAAAAAGCTACTCAAGATGATAGCATTAGCATGGCTTTCTACTCTGTTAATGTAAAGGGAGAGATTGGCGAATACAGCTTATGCTAATTGTTAGAGATTTTGTATAATTGTGTTATGGATCCTATATAGGAAGTAAATAGAAGACTAAACACTAATCAATAATAAGTCATTCTATTTCTTTTTTACATAATATGAGCCCAAAAAAAGCCCTAAAAAAAACAAAAGGAAAGATTACTTTGTGACATGACAACTGTTGATGTGGTGGTGAACAATATCATAAGTCATTCTATTTTCAATGTGAGCCCCAAAAAAACTTTAAAAAGGAAGAACCACTTTATGACATGGATTGTAAGCAGTAGCTACGTGATACTGTTCATGGAGCATGCTACTATTGATATTTTTTATTTTGTCCCAAAGATTTCTTCTTTGTTGATCCTATTTAAGATTTCATTTAAGTTCACTTCTGCAGATTTTTATTTTAAGTTGATGGGGAGACATTATCGATTTAGAGATTTAAATTCATTCTTGAATGTTGGAGAACTCAACTGCAGTTGTTCTCTTCCCTATAATTGACTTCACAAGTGGTGGATCAAGAAAGTTCATGCCAAAATTCTTCTGGGAGTGAAAAGTTGCATGATGTTTCAAGTGTGGTGTCAAAATGAAACTCTTCCAGAGGTGAAGAATAGTATTTTAGAAGTTTCTAAAGGTCTTATGCTGAATGTTCCATACTTTGAGAGAATTATGGATTTAGGGTAAAGACAATTTGTAACAAGTTTAGGTAATTGTGCTCCAACTTGTGGGGCAATTTTGGAGATTTAGAACAACTATGTTAGGGATCCTATATAGAAAGTAAATAATAAGATTATCTTTACTGCCTACCATTAAAAGTAAATGGCTAAATGCTAATCAACGATAAGTCATTCTGTTTCCTCTTCTCTTTTACACTAATCATATGCCTAGCCCATGTGTGTGTGTGTGTGTGTGTGTGTGTGTGTATCTTAGTAGACTTAATTGGGTTACAAGCATATAATTACAAGAATATCCCAACATTCATAACACTCCCCCTCTAATTAATGCATAGACGTCATATGTACCAAGTTTGTCACAGATATATTCTCTTGAGTGCCTTTAAAAGACTTGGTAAGCAAATTAGCTAGTTGATAACTTAAACTAACAAAATCAGTCACAAGTTCTCCTTTCACTGACTTTTCACAAATGAAATGACCATCAATCTCAATGTGCAATGTTGGCAGCCCAAGCAGGACGATCATGAATTGCATAATAAATGTCTCGATATACCTAATTGATTATGGAAGGAGACAGTCACTCCCTTTACCACAGTACGAGTAACATCACTGTAGGCCCAACCACTAGAGCCACAACCTCCAACAGTATCATAGCTTAAGGACTTTGAAAGAAGTGTAAATTGATTATATGTGGAATCTGAAATAGTGGGTTATGAAGTTGCCCTCATGAGACAAGCTAAGGTCTCATTCAAGCTAAAAAGAATCGGTCTCCCAAGGATCTATAGACATATGGGCTTATAGGCAGGTGGCAGAGCAAGGAGGCAAGGACACTAAACAACAGCTCATGTCCTTGGTAGAATATTAAACAACTGCTTATCCTGAGTTTTGACCATGTTAACACAGTAGAAGAGATAAGATCGCTGTGAACTTAATCGCGAGCAAAAAAACTAGGGACGTTAAACTCATTCGAATGCATCTAACTCAAATGAGAAACACATCATTGACTTAAGTGACATCATTCATATACATAATAAAATTCATACGATATTAGAATATAAATATAAAGAAATTTGAGAAGGAGAGAAAGACTAACACAAGGTTTGCATGATTTGACATAAAAGTATACATCTACGAACACAAAAACCAAAAGGCTAAATGTTTCTTATTGCTATTGTGTATGTCACATAGTAATGAAGCATTATATAAAGTCAAAGTCAAAGTCAGTACGAGAGCCCCCGCTTTGCAGGGGTCTGGAAAGGATCAAGATATATGCAACCTTCCCTTTGTATTTTTACAAAGAGGATATTTTCGTGGCTTGAACCAGTGACCTGGTCACAAAGGAGCAACTTTACCAGTTGACCCAAGACTTACCCTCATAATGAAGCATTAAATATAAGGAAGAATGATGTGTACATTAAGTAATAAAATCTCTTGATTTACATAATAATACTAGATAACAACCCGTTTAGATTATGGTAAATCAAGGGTGATTATAATCAATCTTATAAATATTCTAATACACCTCCTCAAGTTAGAACATCAATGCTCAAGCTTGTTACAAACAAAAAATAAACCAACACGAGACATTTCTCACTAGGAAAAATATTCACTGAATCAACAACACACTTCTCACTTGGAAAGAAAACAATCAAATCAATAACTAAAAAGGTCTTCTTATTTAGGAACAAATTCTCTTAATCAAAAATTTTTAAAAAAATCTTCTCACTTGAGAAGAGACCATAATAAAACTAAGTCTTATAAGACTATTAGGCTCTTATTCCTAGTATATATGGAGTATTAATACATACCCCCACACTTAAGAATGAATATTTGGTGTGAAAAGTTTGTTGGACCAGACATTTGCACTAACTCACATGGCTAGACATATCTGGGAGCGCATATATTAAACTAGGAGTGGGATTGATACCATGATAAAGCTAGGATTAAATTTACCCCAAAAGGAACCTTAAGAGGAGAAAGATTGCTCAAGTCTTATGAGGCTTATTAGGCACTTGTTCCTAGTCAACATGGGATATTCACACACGTTACACCCCTCATACCCAAGAATGAACATCTGGTGCGTGAAATTTGCAAGATTAGACGTTTTTGAATGGCCCACAGGGCAGAAATTTATAAGGAAACCAACAGAAAGTAGGAGTGGCTTTGATTCCATGTTAATATAAGGGGAGAGATTGGAGAAATATGGCTTAAATGAATCATATGCTTATCCTTTATATATATACATATGTGTAGAATTAAATGAGTGTATGTAATTAAAAGGATATACCTATGTTCATAATGAACTCAAACTTTTATGAAAAAAAATGTTGATATTAATTACACATTAAAAACTCATAAGACAATTAATCATATAATTGGGATATGTATTCTTGACTCTTTCTTTTCACTTTTTTTTGATAATAGTGCACTCAATAATTAGCTAATCAGGCCAAAATGTTGTCCTGGCCGCATCTGAGGGATTTCATAAATTGAAAAGTTTGAGATACATCGTAGAAAACAGGGAAACACTAGTTCTATATCTGGCTCATCACGGAGTCAACTGTAAAGATAACTTACCATCGTAAGTACAATCCAGTCCCACCAGCCACAATAGGCACGCGGTTATTCCTGAGAATATTTTGTGTGACTTGCCTTGCATCTTCAAAAAATTGTCCAACGCTGTAATCTGAAAAGACAGTGCATGATAAACATCTTAATGGTAAGAAAAAAGAAACGTAGCAAAAGAAAATAAGTATAAACTAGATGTCATATAACACTCTTGTAAGATAAATGTTTCCTCAGAGAATATACCTTCAGATGGGTGTAAAATGTCAATCAGATGGTGTTGCACTTCCTGCAAAATGAAGTTAACGTAACTACACCAGCTGATTCAAATAACTGACAACATTTGTAGAAAAATAACATAATTTACAAATTTAATAGGAAATAAATGCCACACTAGACTGAATAATGGTTAGGTTGCTCAGACGACTTTATAAATGATTATGTATGATATGAAAGGGATAACACTTCTTTTTTCCTACGAAAATTTTGCTAAATTCTGCCTGAATTCAGACACGTACACGTAGAGTAGCAGTAATATGATATAAAGTTTGTAGTCAATATAGCACTATATAATCTCCACATACTCAATTAGAAACAAGACTTTAGTATAAGTTTCTGTATATCTAGCTTCATTCTTTACAATTAAGCATTTCCCTTTTAGTTTGATGATGATTTGTAGACAAAAAGAACATAGAAGAGTTCACCAAAATAAGTCCCAGAAGTTGGCCATAGTTATTGAGGAGGCTTATTTCCCCCTAATGTACCAAGGTTCAATTGTGAGGGTGGACCTCTGCGGAGAAAGCGAAGACTATGCACTATTGGCTAACCCAATTGAACCATTGGTTCTGCCATAGACATAAAAGAAACCTGCATAAAATGAGATAATAACAGGTGCGATCTTCATTTGTTCACATTTTCTTCTTTAATATTTTCGTGGCCATGCAAAATCCTAGGCACTACTTTAAGTTGTGATAGCAACTCACTCCCTCTCTCTCACTTTTCTCTCTCTCTCTCTCTCTCTCTCTCTCTCTCACTGAGCACAACTTGTAATGTATGCTTGTGGGAATTGCAACAGACTCCATACAATTAACATGCTTAAAAAAAGGTTGATCAGAAACAGAGCATAAATCATTGCATTGACCATAACTGATCTTCTCTCAACAACTTCTACAATGTCTTTGTTCAAAAAGAAAAAAAAAATCCAAGTTATGTGCATACCTATAACCTATCTAACATGCAACTTATTAACTACTTGGAATGCTTTCTCTTAATTTATTGATCAAAGAGTGGGATATGTCAGTAAAAGCAAAGTACTAAAAGCCAAAAACGCTAAAATAAATACCTTTCTGTCACTTAAGGAAGGCTTTGCAGATCCAACATCAAGACCACGATACACCTGCACTAAAAGGCGAGTAAACTCAATTTACTTAGTCCATGGTTCTTAACCCCTTTCTCCATTCATCAAATAGAAATTAGTGAGAATGAAATATTCAACGATTTCAACCCATCGTAACGTTTATATAAGATTTAGCACCGGAACACTTTAGTATCTACATATGCTACGAAGTTGACGCACACCACGAGGCAATTCTTCAAAAACTAAATTCCCCGAGCTAACCAGTGAAGGTGCTAAATTTTCTCCTCAGATAAAAACAGCAATGGTGAGAACTGCAATGTGCTTTTCTTTTCTTTACTTCCCAGTTTTAAATGTATTTATAACGACAAAATCGCTTCACATTTCCGAATAAGTTTCCCTGGTCAAAACATTCATCACCAGAAGGGGGAAAAAAAAAACAGTCTGAAAGCAGAATATAAACAGACACCCACAAGCATCCTACTGTCTCCAACATAATACATGAAAGTCGGATGAAAAATAAGAAAAAGGGATAGGTTAGTGACCTGGACAGAGTCCGCACTAATAATTTCTCCGTTGAGACGCTTGGCGAGTTCTAACGCAAGACGGGTCTTTCCAGAACCAGTGGGACCAGAAATCACGATAACCTTCTCTTTCTTGTTGGCTATGGAAACCGAACACGGCGGGTTGTTGGTGATGGTGTTGGTGGAGAATGGGCGACGGTGGCAGTGGCAGTAAGGAAATGGGAGGGGATTCGCGGCGAGAAAGCGGAGGCAACGAGCATGGAAACCGTAAGCTTCGCTCATTATCATATTCCCAAAATTCTCTTTGGACTGTCAGTCGAATGGTCCGTCTCAGTAAGCGGTTCTGTTTTTTCAGTTTGTTTGCGAAGTGGCTAAGGTTTAAGGCTTAAGGTCAGAGGTTTTTGAAAAACCTGTCTTGTTCTTTTGAAAGATATTTTATATTGTTTGTCCTTTTATTAAGTCAGGCTGGAGAATAATTTGCGTTTGAAATTATCCATATATTGCACGTTGTTAAGGAATACCTTAGGATCTTTTGACTAATTGCATTGTTAGAATTGAGGATTCCCACTTCCTTCCATGTTAGATTCCTCGTAGCCATTGCTTTGTAGAACACAACATATACTATATGATTCCGCAAAGGGATGGTGTTTAACTAGAGAAAGGCACGGGAGTATCATCATCATCGTCACACTCAATTCAAAGTTCTGCAATAAAGCGAGATTTGAGGAAATCTGATAATACACAGCTTAACTCTTACATAATAGAGAGATTGTTTCCGATAGATTCACATGCAAATGTGACAATAAAAAATACTAGAGCATCGAAACTCTTTAATTTGTTAAACTACTAGAAATCACTTCCAAGTTTCCCAAATAAATTGCAGGGAGTCCTCTAAATAAAATCTCTGTGACACTAACATCCAACTCATTATTCTATTCACAGCAGGGAAAAGGGTTGGTTATTATTCGTAAGAGGGGCACCATCTTCAGCTTTATTTACCAGGAGCAACAGTTTGTCCAAGTCCAACCGTTTAACCAGCCTCATCCTCATCGCCAGTTGTTTCCTTCAGCCTCTTCAATCGTTTACAAGAGTTCCCAGTCAGAGTCATGCTTCTCACGATTCTGTAAATTCAGTTCCAATGCTAAAGGGCCACTTGGACACACGTGTCTCTGCATTGTATCCTGGCCACAAACTGAATCAGGGTCTCCATACAAAATAGCTAGCTGCTCATACTCCTTGATTAATCTTTTCTTGTGCGTAAAAGCATCCTTGATCATTTTCTTCAAAGCAAAAAACAAAGTAGGGTTGTTAGTTTTCTATATGGTGGTGCTGTTGTAGTTTAGTTTTAGGAATTCCAAAAGTTGAAGGCATCAACACAAATTTTAACTGTGCATTGTTTCCTTTGATTTTCAAATAAATATTGCACGGAATATACTCCCGAGAATTCTATTCAAGCATCCTGACTTAGAAAAACAATGAGATGTCTGAAAGATGAAGATGTAGCAAATCCATAAATGCTCCATCAATGGGGCCAAACACATGTATGACCATGAAAAGGGCGGAGCAAGAGTGAACCTTGTATGATCTGAAAGTCCGAGGTCTAGAAAAGACTCCGTGATGTTTTCTAATGTCCACAGAGACACAGCTCTCCTCCGGTTTCACCTTATCAGTCAAATCAACTGTATCCATTTCTTCCATATCATCACTGATATAACCACAGCTACTGGAACTTCCTGTAATAACATTAATAGCAAAAGTTGAATAAGAAGACAATCAAATAATGGTGTTATTAGATAAAAGTATATTTAATATCCGACGAAGAGGAAAGCACATAGCAGCAAACAAGTAAATAAATAGCACAGTCATAAGGGAACAACTTAGACTTCTTGACATCTTACAGGATGAAGATGTCTGCTCCTAATGGCATATTTTGGCAGAAGGGTGTGATCTAGGAATCAGAAACCATTCCGACTAGAATACTTATCATTTGCAGGAAACCAAAGTCCAACAAATGGATGAAGATTGTATTGGACAGGGGGGCTACAACATATTGTCAGATGCATTTACAGTTAGCTTGAAGTAACAATAGATTGACCATTCCTGTTCTCTTTTTTTGGAAGAAACAATATCCAGACCCAACATGCCTTGCAAACCTAAAAGTATTGAGATATCCTCTTTCATATTACATTTACTGCATTATTGAAAGGAAATAGTGGATTTGTGAATAATCATTTTCTCATGTCAAATTGCATAGAGTTCAAGATAGGTCACACAAAGGCCTTGCCTTGAGTGACAACTACCTACAATGAATACCTGCCAGATAAAGCCAAACAAACTGATAAATACTTCTTCACATGATGCCTAAACTGGTGCTTCTCCACTGCTTAACAATAATCTCTAACATACATGCACAAACAAAATAGATAGATATATATACTATTCAATTTTGTTTTTTATAATTACGTCACCCAGGAAAACTCAGTTTTCATCAATAGAAAGAACAGCAACTTAACATTAGACCATATGATCATTTTCCAAGAATATTTAGAAATCACTTCATATGCCTAAGATGACATACGACTTTCTAAATAAATATTACTGGATAAAGCAGATAATAAAGACTGCAAGAAATCCTCTCGAATACACGCAAAATAACTGGAAAGAAAGAATCAGTAGAATAGAATCCCATATTTAGAAAATTGTCAGCCAAAGGCAAGTGACCCCTCAACCCTTTCCAAAGAAATGCCAAGCATCAAATAATAGCTCGAAATTATCACCCCAAAGGCATATTCCAACATTTCCACAGACATTGTTACTCTATCAAAAAATTAACTAAAAGGACAAACAGTTGTAGAAGTAACTAAATATTGCATATAAATAAGAAATAGCAAAATACTTACTCATAGATTCCAAGGAAATAATGCTGTTGGAGGAGGTAGTTCCCATATCTTCCATCTCATTATTACAGCATACATATGTTCCAGATGTGGAAGATAAGAGAAAACCAGAACTACAAGAACCGTGACTGGCCCCGCTAGAAGGATCATTACAAGAACTTATGATGGTAGGGGTACTGTAGAATGAATTCTCCAGCTCACTACAGTGACCTGATTTTAAGGAACTGTTGGAGCACGCAAGGTCCTGCACTATTTTCTCCTCACATGTTGGCCATGGGAAATCACTTGACAAAGAAATAGCACTTCTATCTTTATAAAGACAGTCAGGACCAACTGAAAATCCACCACAAGCTACTTTTTCCCTTTGAGGATACTGAAAGTTCTCTCCATGAAGTGAAGTCACATGTGAAACCTCAGCAAGAAGTCCACATGGAACATTGCCATCATCATCGATAAATTCATTCAATAATGACTCTTCCAAAGATTCTTTCATGTCAGATGAAAACAATTCAAGCCTCTGTCTTGTAGAGGTCTCCTCCACTTCATGTTCTTCAAAGTTCACATCAGAGTTCTCATCTTTTAAAACATCTTTTGTGTGTCCTAATGCTACATCAGACTTTGTACCTTCAAGCACTTCCTCAAAAGTTTGAGCACCCAATTGATCTGAAGAGTGAAGCTCACTAGATGCATGAATCTTCCTGTCCTTTGGAGGCACAGAATACATGAGCTCTATGGATGATCTCTCTTCAAAAAACGGTGATTGCTCTTCAGCAGTAAGGAATTTCTCTTGATCAATAACATGGTCATCATCTCTCTGAATTCTAAATGTTGACTCTGAAGAAGTATTAGTGTCACAATCCGTCTCGGAACGCACTACTTGAATTGCAACTTTTGTAGCATTCTGTAAAAGAGGATTTATAACTTGAACAACTTCACCATCCTCAAAAACAGGTGATCGCTCTGCAACAATGGGGGATTTCTCTTCAAGAATAATATTTTCATCATCTCTCTGAATTCTACTTATTGATTGAGTAGAAGAACGAGGGGCAGGATTTGCATTGGAAAGCACTACAAGAGTTGCGCTTTCTATAGCATTCTGTAAGAGAGGCTTAATATCTTCAACAACTTCAGCATCATTAGAAATAGGTGGTTGCTCTTCAGCTGCAGGGAATTTCTCTTGATTATTACTGTGCTCATCATCTCCCTGAATTTTAATTGTTGTTTGAACAGAAGTACAAGTGGCAGGAATTGTATCAGAAGGCTCTACATGAGTTGCATTCTTTGAAGAATTCTGTAAAAGAGGATTTATATCTTGAACTACTTCAGCATAGAATCTTTTCATGTTCTCACCAACATTATTTACTTGATTTTCAACATATTTCACTGTATCCTGCAAATCAAGAAGCAGTAAATGCATAAGAAAACTTCATAACTGAGGTAGCTTGATCAAAGTGGAGGCACAGCAATTTTTGATGCATAGAAAAGGTAAGTGGAGGTACAGCTGTTAATTGATGGTCTATGACTTTTACACCATCATATTGGTACAAACTGAAGAATAACTAGAATAGAAACAATGAAAATACCTGGTTTAGGATGTTATCCACTTCACTGCACATAGTTTCAAACTTCTGGCAAATATTCCCAACCCAGGCTATACCTTTCGACGTTAAATCCATTTTATTTGTTCCTTAAATCAATGCTCCAAACACCTGCTCAAGGAACAACTTACCGATCATTTCTCCAGAAAATAACTTCAAGCAGCAAAAGATGAAGACGAGTTTTAAAGACTGGCAAGATATGGTAAACAGACCATGAAAGGTGAAAATGGTATCTCAAGTCGGAGAATAGTCTGACAAGACATTGAAAACTCAAAAGGATCAAGCATTTTCAAAAGCCAGAAGCAAAAAAAAAAAGCGCTGAACTTATTTCCTCAGCAATGTGAACCAATATATGAAAGGAAGCAGTAATTGAGGAAGAGACGGTTAAACCATGGCAAATTGAAGGCACTAGCGACTGGCGGTCACCACTAAGTTCTGCTTAATTTCATCAGAGTGGCCTTTGTGTTAATGCTAACATTAATACATGTATCGAAATTAATTTATACATGCAAATCAGTTTAACGCAAGCGTTCACATATACTAGTTTTTCAAAGAACAGTATCTTCATCACGAAAAGTTCCCCCGATGATATCCAAAAGCACTACATCGAATTGTCAAGATGTGGTAATAAGTAAATATATAAATTTCAATATCATGCACTTGGGGGCCCTATTCTTCATGAAGACGCGCGTATGAACGTCAGCAAACAACCCGACCAACAAAAGCAAGCACAGATACCAACAAGCGCTGATAAAATCAACCACATAACAAACTGCAAATTCAACAACTAATGAAAAGACACAAGCTTTTATAAAGTTCCCGTGATCAGTAAGGTGCCCATGATCAATAGAACGGGCAAAAAAGCTTGAGTGAACTCCACCCAACTGCACAAATAACTGATACCCAAGTGAGATGAACAAGCAAAAAGACGAGAGACAGAGATAGCTGACCAGAAACCAAAAGCCTGATCGTCGTCGATACTAGCCGGTAAGTTTGGGATAGCCTTCGGAAAAGGTTTCACCTTTTAGTATTTTTCATGAACATTATAAAGCATGTAGTTATACAAGGGTTTATGAGGGGCTTACTATATTTAATTTTTTTTAATGAAATCCTCCGAAGATAGCGAAGAAGTTATCTACATAACAAGTTTAATAAATCTCTAAGGTTGTTAGTTTCCCTCATAAACTTGATCAGTTAGTATAGGATATGATGTAGGTCATGTCTTAGGGAGGCAAATAATAACTTGGGATAAAGTTAATGTCTTTTGGCTATTAGGAGGTAAATGATAACATGGGATAAAGTTAAACTCAGTATGGATGGTTCATAACAAATTTTAACTCAATTTATAAGTAATTTCTTAAAGGTCTTTTCTTTCTCCAAAAATTTTAATATGACAGTTAAAACTTCTAACCTTTAGCATTACAAGTTATTTTCTATGGAGTACTTAATGTACTTCACAACAACATAAAGGAGTCACAGGTTAGGTGGAGACCTTGCCTCAAATTATAATCTCCCATCTAAAACAGTCTATGAGCTATTAGGATTTGTGAAAGTTAATATATTGAAATGAGTCCTGTAAATTTGAGCCTTTACCATGTTTTGTAATAACTCAGAGGAGTAGCTACTATCAAGAAGTAAAACTAGAGATGCCAAAAAGCGAAGCTCGGGGAAGAGTCAATAGTAGTGAGGGGTAGTCAAAAGGAAACGAAAGCTGAGGCAGCTAAAACATAGGAGAGGAGAGGCTGAACCGCTGCGAAAAGCTAATCCTCAACGTTAGGTTCAAATTCGTCACCCCCTCGTCTTCCCTTCTTTGCTAGTGAGGTAAAGGACTAATCTTGCGTCCTGCAAACACTAAACAGAAGGAGATAATTAGTAAACCCAAGACACAATTCTCAGTGCCACCTGCTTTCTGAGTAGAGTAGCCTACACTTTAGTAATCTGAAATGCCGGTTTTTCCTTTGTAAGTCCCTAACTTTCTTACCTTTCCTGCATACTTGACTTGTTTCCGCAGTTGGGTTGCCTTTTCTGTTCTGGTTTCAAAAATTTTCAGTTATGGATAGCAAATAAGAAATGAACTTGAAATGCCTCAACTAGTAGTTGCTCTTCTGCGGTTCTTTGTTTTCTTTCTCTCCTCAAGAAACAACCGAAAAAGCAATGAATAAAACCTCAATTTCTCTACTGGTCCGATGAACCTTGGGTACGTGTATGGGTTTAAATATGGCATTTTACTTCAAATGTTTATGTGGCGTGAATTTTTATTAAAAAAGAAGAAAAAATCAGAGAAAAGGAAAATTCAAAAGAAGGAGAGGAGAGAGAGAGAGCACACAGAAGAGAAAATAGAAACCAGAGAGATGTTCAATTCATGTTAGTCTCCCTTATGAAATGGTTACTCAAGTTTTTATACTGGTAGTAAGTTGGTATATATCAACACCTGACCCAAAACTATTTTCAACTATTTTTATAAGTAACGGTTTAATTCCATCTTCCTAGTGGTGGGTATTATGAGCATAGTTTCATTATGGAGTTTCCCTCATCAATTGGATTTTTTTTATTTATATTAGGAATTGTAGCTCTGATGAAACTGCATGGCTTTCTTAGCAGCCACACAATGTTGTACAAGAGACGAAAGAACATTGCCTTATTATTTCAATGATATCATCACTATGTTTTCTTGATAGATTGAGAAGGGTGTGTCAATTCGGTGTGTAATGTTCTTTGGTTTCGTTCTGTATTCTGGGTCCTAGTACTTGAATAGCTCCGAGTACTATTGAATCGATTCTTGAGGTCTTGATGGCTGCCCATTTGCTGCAGAAGAACTTGAAACTCCTTTGCTTATAACATCACCAGACGCCAGAGACCCATACTTGTTTGCATTATTAGGTTGGTCTTGGGGAATGGGTTCACATGTACATTTTAACAGTGTCCATGAAACATATTATCCATTCCAGTTCGTGATTTACATGAGTAATGGACTTCTCCAACATAATGGGAGAAGGAATCTGTTGCTGACCGATATTTGATTATTATCAACTGCATAGAGGGGATGGGTTTCTGTTTAATCCTTTCCAAAGATCAGCTCTTCTATAATGCCATTTGAATAATTTTCACATTTGTTGAGTTCTTTAACATAAGACGTTGAATTTCTTTTCCATCTCTGCATTTTACAGAAATATTTGGTGTTTCTGATAGGAACATGCTTCAGCAGTCTGCATAGTTCCATCATACGCTAACTATCTGCTATCTTTTCACCCTCTGAAGGAAATTGCATGTTCTACAAATTCCTTGCAGCAATATACACAACAGTATCTCTTGGGGATCACTAGAGAAAATGGTGAAGTACACAAAATTTCAACCAAACATAGTACTATGGAGTTATCACAGACCAATGGAGAATAAAGGCCCCTCATATGCTGTTCTTAGTTCCAACCCAAAAAATGTACACATTAAAGCATCACTAATCAGTGTTGATGAAGTAGAGACATCAGCTCCTGGCAAGCATTTCCAGTCAAAACTTGGTATACATCCCATTGAGAAGCAGGATTACAGCGGTGAGGTTCAGCTGGATGGTTATGACTGTTCTGATATTCTGAGTGTTGATAATGATAGAAAAAGAAGAAAGAGAAAGCATGGCAATAAAGGGAAGATTCCTTGGAACAAAGGCAAACAACATCCTGCAGGTAAGTCTGATCAAAGCAGACAACTAATTCACTGAGCTCTCTATCCACTTCCAGTTTTCCTTTTAAATACCTCTCTGCTTGATTTTCAATTGAAATTGTTTTCAACTTGCTGTAGAGACTCGTGTACTAATTAAGCAGAGAACAATAGAGGCCTTAAGAGACCCCCAGGTGAAGTCATGTAAGAATTAATTAGTGCTGGTTTTCTTCACTACTGTGAAAGGACATTTGTGTTACCTGATGTACCAATTTTTCTTTCCAAAAACAAAAATTTCCTAGATGTAGACATCTATTGTCATTACTGCTTCTTGCAGCTTTCAGGATAGAGTTTAATGGGACTTTAATTTGTTCATTCCCTCGACTTTTCATTTATGAACTCCTTGAATATGTATAAACAATTAAAATAAAATATGATAAAGTAAAAAATCAAGGCCAATTTTAATGGAGACAATAAACTTATTGTTTTATTTTCACATCAAAGTGAAATTTTCCTATCAAAGTGAGCCAGGTACTTTCTTTTTAACCTTTGATTTAAGATGAATGCCTATTGTAATTTTTAAAGTACCTTTTGAGAAAAATTCAGAGAACAAATTTCAATTTCAATTACTTATACTGCAACTTGTCAAGTATATTTTAAATCATTGTCTTCTCTACTATTGCAATATCCTTTATTTTACCTGAAAAGGTTGGTTATACATCCAAGAATTTCTGATATGAGTTAGATCTTTTGATAAAACTTGAAAAGTGAAAACCTTTGAACTTTTAGGACTTATTTTAACAACTCCTCATGTACTTCATGTCACATGTTGAAGTAATGATTATCATTTCTGGTTACATGTCTTCATTTTCCTATTTAAGATGCTTTTTGATTTGTTATATTCGACGACTTTCAGGTCAGAAAGAAGATGTCAGAACATCCCCTGGCTCACAGGTGAACTCTTTTTTTTTTCTGTGTGTTTAAGATCTTTATTGTACTGCTCAAGAAATATTTTAAACATGAGTTTATCTACATCCACAGACTTAACATGATACTTGGAGAGTATTAGAATGGATAAGAAATTTAGAAAAACAGCTGTCCATCATGCTGGATCCCCTATTGATTAACTAAAACTGAAAGTTGGTAACTTTACCAAAGGTACCGAAATCTTGTGAGTACTTATTCTAAGAGTTTCCATATTGCTGGCTTCTAACATAATGCTCTACTGATATAATTCTTGATTATGATACCGGATTAGTATTTCAGTAAATAGGAGAGATTGAGTGAGTAGCCTAGTGGTTGGCATTCCCTCCCAGGACCAAGGTTTTGGTTTAGATCCTCACTTAGGTTGGATGGGGTTCAGGAAAGGAAAAGGTTAACAATACTGTGTTGCCCAAACTGTTTTATGACGAACCAAAAGAAAAATTAGGAAATGGGAAACAAATCACTATATTTTCAAATCAACAATGTTATGTACTAGTCCTAATTCTTTTTATTTTAATTATCTTGTTCAAAAACTAGTTAAAATGGAACAGACTATTCCAAGTGTTTCTAACAAAGTCAGTAACAAACCTGCTGAAAGAGGACTCATCAAACAAGTGGCACATTTAGGAGTCACGAGTTAGACTACCTGAAGATTGGGGAAAATGATATTCCAACTGCAATTTACTTTTATTAAGACTAAAATTGTTTTCAAAGTTTTAGATGGCATACCATGACTACCAAATTGGCCACCTGGCTTGATGAATTCCCTTCTAAAAGGCCTGTAGCCATTGTATCCTTCCTTTTTAATTTATTTGTATGGAGTCTTTTGAGGCTTAATGGGGTCATTTTCCTCAAAAGAAACGATTAAATTTTTTCTCCATTACAACTTTCACTTTGCTGTCACTAGAAAGGAAAAATAAGTTTGATTAGATAAACTGTCTATTGAAATGTAACTAAATGAAAATCTTAATCCCATCTCTGATTCAATTGTTAAAAATAAAATGTCAATGACTAGTTTGAATTTGAAACTTTTACCATTCTGGAGATGTATGAACAAGAGTCATTTGCAAGCTGCTCTTTGATGGATCCTCAAAACCTTCAAATATTTTTATACCATTTTGGAGACGTACAACGATTGCTTGCATGCTGTTTGTAGATGGAGCCTCAAATGAGTCCCGAAGTTAGGATATAACCCGGGGCCAAAAATTGTAATGTTATGGAATACAGAAGTGATATAGTTAAAATTCGTCTTATCCTCTGGCCAATAGAGTCCACTGTATGATCTACAGTTTTGTTTCCTTTTTTAGCCCTTGCATTCCACACACGCACATATATATAAAACTTCTTTTTTCTTTCAGTGATGAGACCAAGGCCAAAATTAGCACTTCACTTAAAAAGCTGTGGGGTACTCGTCTGAAATGGAAAAGGCTAGGACAGAAGTTCTTCGTCTCATGGGCATATGGCATAGCGAAAGCAGCTAAGACAGGAGCTAATGACCAAGAGGAGCTAGATTGGGATAGCTATGAGAAATTACAGGAAGAATTAACAGTCCAGAAACTCCAACGTGACATGGACAAGGCAAATGCAAAGGAACAAGCGAAGATGGAAAGAGCACGGGCAAAAGCAACAAAGATGGTGAGATTTGCCCAAAAGAAAATAGAACGGGAATGGAAAGCAAAAGCAAGGGAAGAAGCAAAGAGGAAAAGACTCGGAAAATCAAATCGAAGGAAAGAATGGTCTTCAATTTCTAAAACTATGACTCTCAAGCGAAGATTGACAAAGGTAACTTCGTCTAAGAAATACTTATTTTCAAGCATTTTGGCAATCAATAAGTAAGTTGAGGTTGGCTACAGAGTGTCATTAGTAGCCAATAATATCAAAAAGGGATAATATGTTTGATCAAACTTATTGTACAGCGCCTGTTATGTTAGAAGTGATGAAACCTGCAAGCCAATTTTTGAAAATGAGATAAGAAGTTTATGCATCTATCAGAGTGAGAAATAAATTGAAGAGTTTTGTGATCTTCATTCCTAAGCAGTAATAGAGCCTTTACCTGGTTTTTAAGTTGGAGTTCTGCCAACCAGAAGTAATATTATCACACCATTGTATTTTCTTTTAACGCAGTAACGTGTGCTCCAACAATCTTTTTATTCTTGTATCTTGAGATGTATCGACGATATTCATGATGAATCTTTATAGCCATAACCGATTGCTTAAATTTCAACTAGTCCTTTTGGGGTGTCTGATGTTGCTTTGTTGTGGGATATGCTGTCCTTATGTCAGCTACGGAAAAAGAAGGCCATCAAAGGTCAGTGGATTAGTCAAGGAGATGCATTGATTTCCCCAAACCCTACCTGGGAAAAACTGGATGCTGAGTTCATTAAGAGAGAAAATGTTCCGAGGGAAGTTTCCCTTGCAGAGCAAATCCAGTCTGCCAAAAGCAAGAAAATGGAGTCCATGGATGGGGTGCTTGCTGCTCCTTCTGCAGGTCGCTTACTTTCAAATCCCTGAAGTATTCAGGTTCTTTAAATGCATCAACACCAAACATGAAAAATATGGAGGGCTAGGTGACTGCTCCAACATCACTTGCTTGGCATTGCTAAATCTTACTATTGTTTTCGAAAGATCCTAATTGGATCGATGAAATTAACTTTGCAGGCTCATCCCATGTAAGTTCATGGTTATAGATGGTAGCATATGATGCAAATTTGTAGAAGTTTGCATATTTTTTAGTTCTTTTGCCACGAGTCATTATGAAATGAAGATTTTAATCTATCCTTACGATCTCTTGCCTTACAATTAATTGCCTTCTCCTTCTTGTGGTAAACTTCATTTGTGTTTTTATACTAATGTTTTGAAATGGGATGTCTAGGAATATCATATTAAATAACCGAATGAAATATGCTATTATACTTGTTAGTGAATATATAAAACCAATTAAGTTAACCTCACACAACAGTTTCAGCTATTGTGATGAAACAGTCACTTAATATGACATCAGAGCCTTTGTGATCAAGTGGTCGTGAGTTTAAATTCTACTACTCATCTATTATTCAGCACAAGGTAAAGTGAGCCTGTGTAAGTTTCAAGCCTGAAGAGCTTTCACTTGAGGGGATATGCTAGTGAATATATAAAACTAATTAAATTGACCTCACAACGATCACTTAATAATACTACCATTACAAAACAGACAACAAACAATTTCAATAGGTTAAGAAATCGCTCGTCATGCAAAGTATATACCTTTCTATAATTTAATTAAAAACCTAGGCCTAAAAATTTATTTGAAGATGCTAGGCTGTTGACATTATTAATAACACTCCTTGAACCTTAATCAACTCTTTTTAGAAGTTAGTTACAAAAATTCGATCATTTCAGTTTCCATACAACTTGTACACAATACTAAGTAAATAGTTTAGTCATACAATTAGAAAAAGTTGCTCCTTTGTGATAAAAAAGTCGTAGCTGTGTATAATGACAAGCCACTTCAGTTTTTCGTAAAGCAGAGAAACTTGTATTATGACGAAAATTACTATTTTTAACTTTGGCAGTGAAATGCTAAACATGTGAAATTCAACTCTTGATTTCAATTTTATAGAATTGAGGCCCTCCTTTTTCGATTTAGAAAGACCCTCTACAAATTAAGAAATGATATTCATCCAAACCTTGTGTAGAATAGGTGTTTGTAAGATTTCAGAACTGGCAACTGTCTCACTTTTTCCGCTAGGAAATGTCACACTTACGATTAAAGTCCTAATATCTGCTTGCATTCTCTTCCAGAATTCGTATGTATTTGATTGTCTGTAAATAACCTAATCCTCCCCTAGGCGTGTTTCCTCTCGACAACACCTCTTCAATGGGACTGACTACAAATATCTGAGTATATTAGCTCTAGTTTTCCGACTGTAAGAGACTGTACGCTACTTTCCAACTAAACAATGATCACATGAATCAAGAGAAACAAGGTATTTGCCCAAACTTTGGATTAGCTACGAAGTAGAGAAAGAGAGAAAGCATAGATAAAAAAAAATCTATTATTTCCCAAATTAGTTACAATTGATGCGTTAATCAAGAGTAATGTAGTTCATTACACTCAATCTGAAGTCCTGCAATAAAGCGGAGTTTGAAAAGGTCTGATAGTACGCAGCCTTATTCTTATATAATAAAGAGGTTGTTTCCAATAGACCCACATGTAAATGTGACAATAAAAGAATAATATAGATTAAAGAATAAATAAGTAAAATTGGGTCGCTAAATAATTACGTAAAATTAAATAAGCAAAACGTAGCTATTAATATAGTTATTGGTCATATATAGCAACTCCTGACATAATAATACAAAGAATGATGTATATACAACTATAATAATGTCAGAGAATTCTTTGAAATTGTTAACTACATCAGAGAATTCATCTTTCACGTGACTGCTTATACATCTCCTTTATCAAAGTCGTCGAAGAAGAATTTGCCATCATGGAATACAACACTCAAACCAGAGTCATACAGCACTTAAATCAAATATGTCAGAATCTACCAGCTTAAAGATTCCTTGTAAAGGCCAGTACATTTTACAGGAAGACACTAATGAGCATTATTAGGGTGTTGTCTTAATTGAAGAAATTGATTAAAAAAAATTATATTAAATTAAATATTTTAATACTTTTCTATTATCATAGTAAAAGGCCCATAAATTATAGATGGCCATAAATAGCACACCACACAACATTTTTTTCCTGTATAATAATTGCTACTTATATCTTTCACAATTGTTGCATTTAAATTTTGAGTTATTAAAACATGAATATACAACTATAATAATGTCAAGATTGTTACATTATTAAGTTTTTGAAATATAATAATGCTAAGATTGTTAAATTGATACGAATAATCAGATAAATATTTCGGATAAGTAATTGTCGGAGTTAATTTTTTTTTATAAAAAACTTGCAACAATAAACACCACTGTCACTGCTACTGCTGATCTTTTTAAACAACACTGCTATTGCTATTAATAACGAGTTAT
>JANKOE010000206.1:80214255-80242807 GCA_026284465.1 Erythroxylum citrifolium | reverse complement strand
ATCCAAACTAATATGACCAAGTGTCATGGCTTAACATGCAAAATCGGACACAATATTCAATAAAGCCACAGAAAAATTGAAAATTTTCACATCAAAAGTCCAATTCTTTCCCCCACACCTAGACCAACATTCTTGGGCGTGCTCACGCCTAATCTTTGAATTTCGACCAATCTGAAATTTTCGAATTTCTTGCCATATTTTTCCTCTTTTTGATCATTTTTCGTCTTTTTGGTATTGACAACCACCTGTAAACATTTAACAATTAATTCCATTAATTTACAAATACCAATTTCACAAATCAACAAACATTAAGTCCAAAATATATGCATTATAATTGACTTAACAAAAAGACCCTCAGCTAATCCTTAATAGGTTCTTACTCCCCATTCAACCTAATAAAAGGAATTGATTCAGGTAAGTCAGCCATTGAATTAAGCATAATGCAAATTCTTTCAAAATTGAGCCTCCTTGTAGCTTGGTCCTTTGATATTGGCTTTTTATTGAAACTAGTAAGGTGGCTAAAACCACTTGTTGTCCAATACTCTAAGGGAACTTCAAGAATACAAATCTAGATAGGGATGTTTTCTTACTTGATATTTTCTAGTTTAAGTCCAAGTCTCCATAGCCGAAGAAGTAAAGGCTTGTTATGGACATGCCAAAGTCTAGCCTGAATGACTTTCCTTGCATCTTCAGCAATTGTAAACTTAAAGAGGGATACATCATCAGTGTTCACAAAGACTTCTAGCAGTCTTTGTTGCTTCCAATTATAAAGGGCCCATTGTTTCATCAATGGAAAGGCTACACTTTTATCAAGGAAAAAAGCTTAGAATGGTATAATTCTATTTGCTTGCTCCTACTTTCATAATGTCTAGTGGTGGAGAAACAACTCGATGTTTTGCTACTTCACTGGGTGGAAAGTAATTCAACTTCAGCTCTAGTCTAGGATCCGTAGCAACTTTCACCCAAGATTTGCGAATGGAGTGATCTAAGTTAGAATTATGGACAAAACTAGATGAAGGACCAATGTTATTCAACAGAGGAGTAGTTTTTGTAGGTTGAGAAACTTTGAAATTCAAAGGCAGGAAATCTTTCTCAAATGGAAGTAAGTGAGTTGAAGAAACAACCACCTAAGAAAGAAAGTTCCTGAGAAATCAAACACACTGCGATTTCATTGTGAGGACATAGAAGTACAAATCGGACGAACCTCACAATGAAATCGCAGTGTCTGTTCTTTAGTGTTAATTGCTTGAACATGCCTGGTTACGATTTCCTGACATCAATGAATCGTAAGAACGCACTTATAAGCTATTCTTCATTTCTTATTTTCCTGGGACAAAAGATGTATTTGTTTTGGGGCTTTCTTTCTGACTATGGTTCACACATTGAGGCAATGATTCGTGAACGGACACAGACAAAGTTGATGGTCTGAAGATGCCCCACAGAAACTTCCTCATATATTCCACTTATTGGTGTTCCCCACGGTGAGCAATAAGACCAATTTTAAATTTCTATTATAAATATATTTCTATATAAATATAATTTAATATAATTATTTTTTATTTTTTATTTTTATATAATTAGGTCTACAATAATTATATTGATATGTAAATTTTAATTGGTGTTGCTAATTATATTTATTATCTCTATTTTAGAAGAAATGTAATTCACATACAAAAAGAGTACCAAAACATGAAGTAAGTCCATTCTTGTATATTAAGCCTTCTCAGTTATTGTTCTTAATGAACCTATGTGCGTCAGTTTAGCAATTTTGCATCCCATAATGCAGGTAAAGACCTGCCATCTCAACCAAATCCGGTCCCGTCAACCTCCTTAACGATACAAGTAAAATAAAGAACCTTAAATTACAGGCAACATAGCCACCATTGCCGGTCTGAATAAGGAGAGGATTACTTATCATGAGTTGGGCAGATCAAAAAGCATTGTATTGATGTAATGCCTCTTTAGATGCCTTTGTGCCAGAAGTGCAAGACATGAAAGGTCATTTATGCTGCACCACATACGTATCAGGATTTTTCACAATGCTGAAAACTTCTGCCTAAGTCGATGATCAATTGGTAAACTAGGAGAGGAAGGATCTCTAGATAGAGAAATCTGTAATTTTCAAATCATATATGCAGAGATAGAGATCAAAGTAGAAGTTTTAAAACCCGAGATTCGAAGGACCAGAAATAGATTATACCAAGTACAGTGGTCACTTCTATACCAACGATCACATAGTTTATGTCTACCGTTTATAAATAAAGAGGTCAAGAAACAAACAAAAACAAAGTTCCATAAGACAGCTACTTTAACCCATCAATTTACAGCTATCACCACATGCTTGGAAGTCCAATCAAAGGGTTATGCTGAGTCTGCTGCGGAGGAAAAAGCAACTTTTGCAGTACTAGCTTGCAGGATTCTCCCTAGAAGAGAACTTTCAAGAACATTTTAGACAAAGAACGGCCTGTAACAGTAACTTGCTTCGCTGGAGTTCTTTTTATTCTCAGGTCACCAACTAGCAGGGAAGAACTTCTGGAAAATCACTCTTCAACAACATTTACAAGTTCATACTCGATGAGTGACAAATTGTTGTCTTCCTTCACAGTAAAAGTTGCCGGTTCAGTAACTTCAACACGGCCCCATTTGTCCACAGCAAGCCTCATTGATCCTTTAAACATATCAATTTTTGCATTGCGAAGGATTACAGTGCTGCCCTCTTTCATCAAGTCCACTAACCAACCAGAAATATGGATGTTATAAAACCAAACAGACAAAAAGATTTCGATACTGAAATAATTGCTCTAATAGAGTTAAAATATTTTCCAAAACTGTATCTAGCATTAAAGATCATAGATCCATACTTATGCTCATTTAGGGACATGAAACACTTAAAGAAGGTTCAGATTGATAGTTATTTTTTTTTCTATAAAGATCGTAGTATGATAACTCCAGGCTTTATGTATTTTCCGATTTTAATGGAAAATATTAACATTTCAAATTTGCAATCTATACATAAGCCTTCAGTTTCAAAGTTTTGAAATCTAATATCTACTTTCAGTAGGATAATAAAGTGTTTTCTTTTCTATAAAGATAGATTAATACATTCAAGCACTCATACAGATTGACAATCAGTAAACGGGCATTGTAGAATTTACATTAAGAATGACCTTCCCATGAAATTTCTACGCCAATGACAATTAATTCATAGTTAACACGTTCGCAGAAAGAAACAAAGAACCTTAAGTATTACCATGGTTTCTGGAAACTAAGGAAGTACTTTCCGATGGTGTACAGATGGCTTTTGACCAATGAACCCAGCAAACAACAAGATCATTCTCACATATACTTGGACGATTGATATCCAAGTTTAATGGCATGCTAAGGTAAAACAATTTACTTAATAGTTATGACATCAAACACCAAAGTAGGTAATCACTAAAACCATGACATGACGATTATAGGAAAAGGATCCAGACATCCCCTCACAACCCCCAAATCTTGATAACAAAATTGCAAGAAAGCAATAATATCAAACAATCAAATAATCGATACACCAGAAAAATAAAATTGACGTAACTTGAACAAAATGAAAAAGAAAGTACCCTGATCATTCCTAGCTGTGAAGATTATCATTCCTGTCTCATCTCCCACCAAGCATTCAGCGATTCTCATTTGGCGTAACTGAGGACCATCAGTACGACCCTTCTGCAATACCAACTTTGTATTAACAACTTTCACAGTCAGAGTGTGGCCAGTAGTGCCTGGTCGGAGCTGCTCCACCTTGGTAAAAACAGGTTTTCTCAATCCTGATTTTGCATCTGCCATTTTCTAGGATCCTGGAGGAGAGTAGACTACCCACAGTAAACAACAGTAGATATAGAGATAAGCAAACATGAGTCAACTAAAGCAATATTTGAAAAAAGAAATGTGGATTAATTTATAGGCCAAACCTATGAGATGTCAACAAAAAGCAGTATACTTTTCTTTTGTCATCATCCTAAATTCCGTCATCAACGAACATAAGTCAATGAATACTATGTGTGCAGTGAGAAAATAAAAACCATGGGAGATCCACGCAACTCAAACCAACCAGAAGACAATCTAAATTATCATTCCTTGATATACACCATCTCACTTATCACGTAAAAAAAACCCAAACTGGTAAATCAAAAGCAGAAACTAAAAATAAAAAGAAAAACTCAATATAAAAGATCGCTACCGAGCAATGCAACCCGTAACTAAACATAGCCGATAAAGCATCAAGCTTTCACTATATGCAACCAAAAATTTCGCAAATTTCAATGGATCGTCGGGAGCAAACAAGCAAGTGTAGTCTCAGAACTCACCAAGTATCAAAAGTCTTAGATAATATATATAAAAAAAGGAAAATCCAAAAGAACATACAACTTGAAGAGGAAGAAGAGATGAGGAAAAGTAGGACTCACCTATAGAAAGCTGAATTGCGAGTGTGTCCACAGATGCAAAGAGAAAGTGCTTGCGTGAGAGATCCGATCGATAATGGAATGCGAAACGTAAAGAGTAAGAGTCGTTCTAAAAGTGAAAAGTCTTCCTGCCCTCGTTTCTGGGTGAATAGAGACCGTTGATTTCTAATTACGATACAGCCGATTCTACTTACACGTGACTATCCCCTTCTTACACGGAAACTATTCCATTTCACCCAAAAACGACGTCGTTTACTAGATTGTCATCTTTAGGAAAGGATGGAATCCATTGTCCAATATTATGGTGTCTTATTCTGTTCCATAAATCTCAGTCATTTATTTATGCGAATCTCGCATTCATTTACGCAGGACCTATATAAATAAATAGTTAAGATTCATGGGACAGAATAAGGCACCATAATATTAGACAGAGGATCCAGTCTATAATATTATTTATTTAATAACCATTTCTTGATTTAAAGTTTTTCTTACATATTCATAAATGTGATATAATCAGCTTATCGTCAATATTACTCATATCTTAAAGTAACAGTCTGTATCAATTCTAAAACATCTTATGCAAACACCAAATTGCACCACAGGATTTGGATTTACAAAGCAAACTGGAACTGGATTTTTAAGTATCCTATGTGCTTCTTTTATTCTCAGTTCACCTCAAGAAGGGTCCTCCAATTCAACCACAAAAGAACCAAACTTGAAAACTGAATTCAACACTTGAAAAAGACACTGATCTTTCAGTGCCGGAGATAGGGTTTAGTAATAAGAAAAAAGAACAGAGAAAGGGAACTTGGCTAGTCATTGCTTATCATCTTTCCATCGTTGGCGATGGCCCTCGTAACTTCACCCTGAAAACGGTCCATAAATAACCAATTCAACACTCACAAAGCAAACATGAGACCTTGTAAATCCAATTGCCTACCTGCCGACCCCGGCTGTCAATTGGCACCAGTTCCAAAGCTAGATATCTGTTGACGTCATCCTGGGTCACCTTGTAGACGGGCTGATTCGCTCCTGAAGCAGAGACCAAGAAGAAAGGGTATAAGGCTAAACTTCAGATCTTAGCTCTGTGCACTTAAACGTAGATTGCAAGGTTAGAAAATGACATGCCTGGAATATAATTTGTGGAGCCATCTTCAGATATGCGTAGCCACTGTCAGCATAACATGTTGGAGGTTTGAATCATAATTCAAAATAATAATAATAATAAAACCTGATCAACTTGAAAATTATACCGCAAATTGGCAAGAAGTAGTTCCGTTTATGCCATAGCCACAAGCTTGGATTTCTTGACCGGGCACTGCCTGTCCTTGAATTTGGAGTGCCTCAACGGCAGGCAACGGACCATTATCAGCTGAAGACATAATCTTTAGACAACCAGAAATTGGAGAGCTTGGACTTTGATATAGACAACGCACAGACAGACCGTTTAACCCATGACCACAGATAGTTGCAAGGTTTGACCAGAAACGTACCGTTGACTTGGAACTGGAAGGCTTCCCTCACAGTTGAAGAATTCCATGACTTTTGTGAGAACCATTGGTAGTTTGAATGTAAAATTGTCTTCTAGTTAATCTAGAAAATTTCAAATTACATCAAACTTGTTTCCGAATGAAAAACAAAGTTTGGTAAATACTTATAAAATCCACAGTAATTGAAAATTTCACGAATATAACTAAACTGCTTGTTATCTGTTAGTTTCCTTTCTGATGGGTCGTATCTATTTATTTTGAAACTTCATGCCCTTCCACTGCGAACCGTCATGTCCTTATATTATTTTGATGGAAGTCAACAAGGAATATAAAGGGATTGAGTCCCTAGGCTTAGCATTATTCTGCATACAACATCTCTTGCATTTGCTAAAAAGCAGGGAAGAGCCCTCTCATATTTGTTCGAAATCTGTCAACATCAATGGCAGGAGTTATGTAATAACATTCCGCATTTCCATTTTTTTATAATAGACATGTATATAGATTATTATCATGTCTAACAGTTGGTATCAGAGCAAAATTTACCACTGTCTTGGTGTAGTTCAATTTCCATGATTATATGTATAGATACACGAATTTTTTGTTGCAAATATTGACATTGTTATGGTCAATATATTGTGAAATGACTCTTACATATATGAAGCAAATAAAATTTCGTTTTAAATGGTTTTGAATCATCAAAAGTTGGAAGTTTAGAAATCAAGATATACAAGCATTAAGAAAATGGGTCGGATCTGGGTCCTATTGACCCAATTGAAGGTTGAAAACGATAAACAGTTCTGGAGCTCGTTTACTGTAACTCTTAACTTTTTGTTCGCTTCTATTAATTCAAAGATCAGTTATCATGGGCCCACTATCATTTGCTTTAAAGAAGAAATGTGAACTCTGGATAAATAACTCTTTTCACAGAGCCCACGATTACAAACTTTAACTTGTTTTTGCTTTAATTGTTTCGTGCATTTCCATGCTAACTTTGACAATTCAAACCTTTTACTACATGGGGCCTAATCTTTGGAAAGTTTGAACAAAGGTTTGCAGAAACCTTGTTTTCGTGGGCAAGCTTTAGTTAAGCGTAACCTTGTTACCCAACATCTTTTCATGGGACCCACAGATGTTGACTTAGTCATTGCTTTGAATTTGTGTTTGTTTCTATTGTTCCCTCATATATATGAGAGTAAACACAACAAACTGAGTCGTAGGACCATCTTAGGAAAAGTATTTTTAAACTCCAAAAATTGTTTTAATGCAAGCTTTATATATAAAGCATAAGCATCATTTCTGGAACAATCACTCCAATCACTTGTAACATGGTGTAAAGAATAAATGGTATATATTTTACTTTGAAAGTGGTCCATCTTTATATTATTTTAACATTAACATTTTGGTTTTAACTTTGCCAGATTAGTCCATTTTTATTAAATTACATGATTGAGATCATTGCTTGATTTTAAATTCATGTATATATATTTATTTTTATCCAAATATATGATATTGATTCATTATAATAAATTGTAAAGGATTATGTAGAACCTTTATTATTCATAGTTTTGCATAAAATGAGGTGTCACGTGATCATTATAATTTTAATTAGTTGAAGATTAGCCACTGCATCTTTGATTAATTAAAAATATAAATTATGTGTTATGAATCACATCTAGTAAAATGACACAAATTGTAATTAATCATATTAAATATAACAAATTTTATCCCACAAGAAGAATTATTATATTTGCATGATTAATTAGGATGGAATAGCACATTGTTTTTTTCTTAATTTACCCACAGGTATTAAGAAAAAGAATATAATTTGATATTTTCATCATAAAGATTATGTATGAATCTTTTAATTAAAGCTTAGCCCACAGGCAGATTTAATTGTTATATGATTCATATATGAAATACGATTGCATGTTTTAACCTGAATTTGTTGAAACAAAGAAACATGTATCATGTTTTAACATTGGTAAAACATAATACATGATTCACATAAGCATATATTTTGAATTTTGTGCAGTTATTCAACCTGTGAATTTTTCTAATATTTAATGTGATATTCCCGAATTGAATGGTGATAAATATAAAATATGGAAAAAGAGGATTCTCCTCCAATTAGGATGTATGGACATTGATTATGCTATCCGAAAAGATGAACCACTTGTACCTATTGAAACTAGCACTCAGGCTGAAATTGCTCTTTATGAACGTTGGGATCTATTCGCCTCAGCATGATGTACATAAAGACTAAAATTCACCCTAGTATTTTTGGTTTTATTGGAGAGTGTGATCATGTTAGGAATCTATTGAAGGCTATTGATGAACAATTTGAGTCTTCAGATAAGGCCTTAGCTAGCACCTTAATAACTAAGTTATCATCAATGAAGCTCACAAGTGTTAGAGGTGTGCGTGAGCACATCATGTGAATGAGGGAAATTGTGGCCCAACTGAGGTCTTTTGAGGTTGAAATGTCGGAGTCTTTCCTTGTGCATTACATACTTAATTCCCTTATAGACCCTTTAGAATCTCTTACAACACACATAAAGACAAATGGTCTATCAATGAACTTCTGACCATATGTGTTCAAAAGGAAGCAAGGTTAGTAATGGAATTGAGTGAAAGTGCACATATGACAACAGAAGGAAGGAATAGAGGGCAAGCCAAAAAAAAGGAAAGGGTAAAATACCGTTCTGTACTGAGATAAAAAAGGATTTCAATCCCAAATGCCGCTTCTGCAAAAAGAAAGGGCATATAAAGAAGGATTGTGTCAAATTTAAGGCTTGGCTTATAAAGAAAGGTATTTCAATCTCATTTGTTTGCTATGAATCTAATATGTTGATGTTTGTCATAACACTTGGTGGATTGATTTTGGTTCTACAATCCATATTTCCAATACCTTACAGGGTTTTCTAAACCACAGGAAGCCGGTGGGCAGTGAACAATGCATCTATTCAAGCAACAATATACGTTCATATGTGGAAGCTGTTGGGACATGCAAATTAGTTTTAAATTCTGGCTTTGTTTTAAATTTGGAAAGAGCATTTTATATTCCAAGTTTCTCAAGAAATTTGATTTCAGTTTTCAGACTTGTACCTATGGGATATTCCTTTAACTTTTTAAATACATCAATTGGTTTGTATCATGAATCTAATCTTGTTGGGAATGGTACAATGATTGATGGTCTTTTCCGAATTAATTTGCAAGAAAATGTTTTTCACAATATAATGCATGTCCATAGTAATACTGGTATTAAAAGATATGTTATGAATGAACAATCCTCTATGTTGTGGCACCGAAGATTGGGACATATTTCTCTTGAAAGAATAAAAAAACTAGTGAATGATGGAGTACTTAATACTCTAGATTTTACTGATTTTGATGTTTGTGTGGACTACATAAAGGGAAAGCAGACCAACATGAAAAAAAAAGGTGCTAAGAGGAGTTCAGACGTATTAGAGATTATACATACAGACATTTGTAGTTCATAAATGGATTTGTATGGTCAGAAATACTTCATCTCATTTATAAATGATTACTCACGATATATGTATCTCTATTTGCTTCATAACAAGAACGAAGCATTAGATGCCTTTAAGGTATTTAAAACAGAAGTAGAGAAACAATGCGGTAAGCAAATAAAGATCGTGAGATAAGATAGAGGTGGAGAATCTTATGGTAGATACGCCGAAGGTGGACAAGCACATGGTCCATTTGCGAAGTTGCTTCAAGCACATGGGATACCAATTACATCTTCAAAGCCAAAATGGTGGACCTTAAGCTTGGGATACCAATTACATCTTCAAAGCCTATGTAGGTTCAGCCACTATTGCAGCTGATGTCTCTCTTGCTGCCAGGATTGAGTTACCTCTCTTGTGCTAAAGCTGCAGTGTTTATCCATGCCTTTTATTTATGCTCCCATCAAATAAGAGTTGATGAGTGATACACGATTTACTTTCCAAACCGTTTGGCTACATGCAGCGTTGTTGGTTTCCTTTGTTAAGTTTTTGATTTCCCTCTTCACTGGTTTCTTCGGTAGCTTCGATGACTTCCTCATTTGTCGGTATTTCTTCAGGCTGCTCTGTCTTGGATTTTTCTCTGAGCAAGCTAGTATGTGTTTCCCTTTGTTTTCGTCTACTCCTTCCCCTTTGTCTTCATCATCTAGGCAGGTTTTAATTTATGTCATATTCTGTACGTATGCCTCACTGCATGTGTAGACAGTTGGGCACACAGACCTCTCTGAAACTGAAAGATTGTTCCTGTTCAATTCATGATGGTAGTGCCATCGATGCATTCCCATTCTGACACATCATTTCTAGCAATCTCCCTCTCACTCGAAGGTCTTGGACGAACTGAAGCAAAGATCTCCTGTTAGACTCTGCAGTGGCACTTCCTCGTAAGCATTAGTAACTAAAATGAGCTATCAAACTTAAAATTTAAATATTTTAGCGTCACATGAAAATTCAAATTATTATTCTAAAATATTTACAATTGAATATGAAAATTAAGGAAGAGAATCAAATATTTTATTTACTTATTATTTATTAACACTTTACCAACAATTTAGAAAGATCATTACTTTAAAAATTGTTAAATCATAATTATTGATAAAAATATTAAAATAAAATTCGATAATTTCTTTCAAATTTTAGAACACAAAATTTTATTTTTATTTTTATTAAAATAAGAATATTTATATTGAAAATTATAATAAATAAAAGTAAATTAATAAATCAATGTGGTAAAAATTGTACATCTTTTAGTATTCAAGTTAGATAGATTTTATCACTAATATATGTTTTTTCAAATTTTATTATATCTTACTTCAGCAAAATAAGATTTCTCTACATATCTTTGGTCTTTGCATAGAATGATGTCAAGGGCAGTACAATCCTTGTACGCTTCCTTCCTAGTTGACCTTATTTCACATTAAACCTGTAACTTGCGTTGTACGGCATTACATCCTTAAAATTAAACCATACTTCTTCACCTACATAGAATCATCAGGCTTACGCCCACCTAATTTAACGGCTATTAAACTCTTTTCCTCTTCATATTTGTGCTATTCTTTGCTCATCTCATGAGAGCCAAAAAATACATATTTGTCGTAAGAAATAATTAAAAATTTAATCTGTAATTTCTAGTGATTAAACTATAAAAACTTTGAATCGTCTAACTTTTCGGATCGATTTTTAACTTTCTGATTCGATTTATTTTAATAATTTTTGTTGTTAGAAATTGATAAATTTATTAAATAATCAGTTGATTTTTTTAAATTAATAAGTTTTTATAAATAAAATAAATCAATTAATGCTCATTTAATAATATCTTTTTTAATTAATCTTCAAATTCTTTGATAGACAAGGACGGTCTATTTCAGTCATATTTCAAATTCTTTAATTTTATTTAATCTTTAATAGATTTCATGACGGTTTAATATCAGTTGAATCTCGTAAATTTTAACTCTCTTATTTTTTCAAGTTTAACTTTCGGTCCGGTTTTTAAAACATTGGTTATATGTTCATTTTTAAAAATATTTTTATTATTTAAAATTGTTAAAATGTAATATGATTTCAAAGATTCGAATTAAAATTTTCATGTATTAGTAATCTATAGGAAAAATAATTACACAAAATTTTAGTAAAAATTATTTTAAAATTCTTAATATCTTAAACAATTCCGAATAATAAAAAACATCATACCCAAAGAATTAAGATTGATATCTAAATCTTCTAGGATCCGATCTTGGAAGAATCTCAAATTCATAAATTATAGTGTACGTATGTAGAGATAAATAAGCAGGAACTTGATTCAGGCAATTTTACTGTGACAAGAAACTTGCTGCTCCCAACTTAGTAATGAAATTAAAGCATCTAGAGAAACACCAAGCATTCACATCCTTGTTTACAAATCATCTGCTTAATCAAGATCAGATCTTTTTGTTAATAAAGAGTCATTTCTTTGTGTTAGCACATTCAAGACCCAAATTTGACATAGTAGCTTCAGATTAAGAGGTATCAATGTCTTGTTGAATCATTCTCCTACCAACTTGTTGAGTTGGCAGGCAGAGGTGGGTTTAGATAGTAAAGCAGCCACCAACCTACCTCTAAACATCAAACGTTTAGCTCACCTGAAACACCTCATAGAGACGAATAACTCGTTTTTCTTTGTTATTTCTTTCATTGGGTTTTCTTGTAACCTTCTAACTCTTCCAACTTCTACCAGAAATCCAACACTTTCTCAAGAAAGCCACAAAAGCTATGACCTAGTGAAGTCTCGTGTGTAAACTGCCGAAGTCTCATCATGTCTAAACTATATCCCACACTGGAAACTTTCTTGGGTTTTAATCCATTGGTTTTTTCTTCGCGTTGTTTAGTAACACATAGTTTGGTGCGTTAGCTCATCTCTTACTTCCTCTTTTTCACGTAGCTCACATACCATATTTTCTTTGATCATCTATCTGTCTAAACTTCCATATTCTGCATGGAATTGCCAGTAACAACATCGATTTCCGGTGCCGCCAAAACATTTTATAAGATAGAAACTCAAAATGTGTCCTATCAGTTGTGTAGTAATTTTTTTGAGTTCGATTGGATTTGTTGCATGAAAGTTCCAAAGACTGCTCGTAAATTCATCCTCAAGGATGTGAACTGTGAAGCTAGGCCTGGACAAATGACTGTGATTGCTGGTCCTAGTGGAGCAGGGAAAACATCATTGCTAGAGATTCTTGCAGGAAAAACATCTCCACATAAAATCTCCGGTCAGGTGCTCGTAAATAACCGGCCTATAGATGTAAGGCAATATCGAAGGGTGTCAGGATATGTGAGCCAAGATGATGCCTTGTTTCCGTTACTTACAGTCCAAGAAACACTCATGTATAGTGCACTCCTGAGGCTTCCAAGAGGGAGAAAAGAGGCTGTCCTTAGAGTGAGGAGATTAATGGAGGAGCTTGCACTGGAGCACGTTGCTAATTCCAGGATTGGAGAGGGATCGAATTGGGGCATTTCAGGCGGAGAAAGGCGTAGAGTTTCAATTGGAGTTGATTTAGTTCATGACCCTGCTGTTGTTTTGATCGATGAACCAACTTCAGGTTTGGATTCAGCTTCAGCTCTCCATATCATTACTCTGCTAAAGTCAATGGTGATTAATCAAGGTAAAACTATTGTTCTAACCATCCACCAGCCTGGTTTTCGAATGCTAGAGATGTTTGAACGAGTTGTTTTGCTTTACAATGGATCGGTAGTACACAATGGTTCATTGCTTACCCTTGAACATAGGCTTAAGTGTTGTGGCCACCATCTTCCTCGCTATGTCAATGTGCTTGAATTTGCAATTGATATTATAGGAAGCTTGGCAGTTAAGAATTTTGTGTCTCTTAAGAACACCGACCGACGTTATCAAGAAGGGCAAAGGAAAGAAAATCAAGTAATGAACATTTCATACGCTAATTATCAACAGAAGTGTCCTCGCTATCCAAATTCTGTAGTTGAGGAAGTTCTGATACTAGGACAACGATTTTCCAGGAACATTTTTAGAACCAAGCAATTGTTTGTGACAAGAATAGTACAAGCGCTGGTGGCAGGATTTGTACTTGGGACCATATTCTTGAACGTAGGAAAAGAAACAGGACAAAGTGTTATGCAAACTCGAATTGGGTTCTTCGCTTTCAGTCTCACATTCTTGTTAACTTCCACAACAGAAGTACTGCCAATTTTCCTGCAAGAGAGAAGAATACTGATGACGGAGACTTCAAGAGGAGCTTATAGAGTGTCTTCTTATGTCCTATCCAACACCCTCGTTTTCCTTCCTTTCCTTTTAATGGTTAGTTTGCTCTATGCTACACCAGTTTACTGGCTAGTAGGTTTGAGGAGGGACATTGATGGATTTCTATACTTTTGTCTAGTGGTCTGGATGGTGGTTTTGATGTCCAATTCCTTTGTAGCATGCTTCAGTGCTCTAGTGCCAAACTTCATCATGGGGACTTCAATCATTGCAGGGCTGATGGGATCTTTCTTTCTCTTTTCTGGATATTTCATATCAAAGAATAACATACCTAGTTACTGGATTTTCATGCACTACTTAAGCCTGTTCAAGTATCCGTTCGAGTGCTTGCTAATAAATGAGTACGGAGGACAACAAGGGAACAGAAGGTGTCTAGTAGTTTATAACGGGGAATGCATTCTGCTTGGAAGCGGGTTCTTAAGACAGCAAGGCCTGAAAGATTCTCAGAAATGGAGCAACTTAGCTGTGATGTTGGGGTTTATTGTTGGGTATAGACTGCTATGCTTTCTGATTTTGTGGTACAGATGTCATAGAAGATGAAATTCTAAAGAGAAACATTTGTTTTGGTTCCTTTCCTTCTTCCAATCAATCCAATATATGTACTTCATACAATAAATTGTTATTCATCATTTCGTAATAAACGACGAAAGAAAAGCTCTTGTTTGTGGCCATACTTATGCTTTTGTCAAAATCTCACTTAACATGACATTTAGGATGAAGTTGTCGACAAATTTGCAAGCAAATGGATGCAACAAAACCTGCAGAGTTGTGGTTAAGAGTGAAATATCCTCCTCCTTAAGTTTTGTACCTTACATTATACAGTAACTACCAAGAACTGAATAACCAAGTTACGGTTCCGTCCATTAACAACCATCATCATGTTTGGTACTTCGTAGCAAAAGCCGTACACCAATCTAACTGCATTACACCATTTATTCATTTACTACATATATAAAAACTGTTGTGTTTTGCTTTTAGTAATCACATAAAATTGCACACTACTATTTGAATTCCATTATACTGCATCAGATTTTAGGAGGTAAAATAGAAAAACCTATCTTATTCGTAATCTAATTCAGACTGCAATCTGTGAATATTATCCTTTTTGCAGATTAATTGGTTGCTACGACAGCTTATAGGCATTCTGAAGCACTCAAAATGCCATCTTTAGCACAACAGAAAGGGCGAGAAAACTTAGTATAGAAAACGACATGGCCAGCTTATTCTTTATTACTCATTTACACATGAACAACACCTTCATACATTACACAATTCATACTCACGAACTCAGATCTTTGCATTTTCACCTGACTAGTAGCACATGCTTTACTGTTACGTGGACCTGATATAAGCACAGCAAAAAATATACAAAGCTTATGGGTTAGTGAAAAGTACTACCCTTGCAAGCTCTAGTGCTTTATTTCGTCCAAAAAACTTCTCTACAATTGCTAGGGCAAACTCCATCGAAGTTCCAGGGCCCCTGCTAGTGATGAGGTTGCCATCAACTACAACCCTGTTCTCACTTTCACTCTTATCAGACAGCTTCTCGCACAACGCTGGAAAAGCTGTAGCTTTTTTACCCTACAGTAAGTTGAACATGTGAGTTCAAGAAACCAAAAAAAGAAACATAAAAATGAGCAAAAGAGTCAGATTGGTACTTTTTGATTTTTATCTTCATTATGTTAATTCACCTCCTCGGTTCTAAAAGTGTTGCATTTAAATCCCAACTTAGAAAATGCCCAGATCTTGTAGTCCAATTGGACTAGGATCTCTAATGCTTTCAGAAAACGGAGTTCAATAGCAACATTATTATAGGCATCCAACAGATATATATATATATATATATATATGCATGCTGCATGCAGAAGGCTATTTCAAACAGAATGTAATCGAAAAGTCATGATGGCCAACTTCATTTTATTCATATTGACTAAAATGGCATCACATCCCCAGAATAGGTAAAGAGAGCTTGTTATCCACGATATTCATAATCAGCATCATAGACTAGCTTGTATTAATCAGTGAGGAGCCAAGTACTGTTATGCTCGTGAAAAGCTCTTTTTCTTTTTCAAAACCTTTATTGAGATACTAATCTAAAAAAGGTCCTCACTCCTCAGTTATTATTGATTTCAACAGACCTCCAATGCCATAATTTACAGAACAGACATTCTATTATTCATTTTTTTCCTTTCCTACAACAAATGGGAACTAACATCAAGTATTTATGATTGCTATAACACTAAAGGATATGATTTTCTGACCAATTTATGCAGTGATTAATTGCTTTTGAGTATAGATTCTTAGACAGATACAGAACTAAACCAAGGCAGGCCAGACAGGGGAATGAATCATATATGAAACCTTCAAAAAGAAAAATGAAAGTAACTATGATTAAAATATTCACAAGCAAAAGGGATTGAGGCTTCATAAATAATTCCAGGAGAAGTGATACCTTGAGTAAGCCATGGGGCTCCAAAACTAGAGCTGGAGATGCGCATATTGCTGCATATGGCTTATTTGATTCCCTCTGATTCCTCAGCATATTCAACAGCTTTTCTGATTTGACAAATGCTTGTGCACCACCAAGCCCACCCTGCATAAAGGTACAAAAAATATTAAGCAAGCCTGTTCACATAAACCGAAGAAAGATTTCCAAATAGAAAATGAGAAATTACAGGCAGGACAATAAGGTCGTATGAAAGTTTAGCAGCCTCATCAAGGAGCACATCCGCCTCTAATTTGACTTTTCGAGAAGCCAGAATTTCTAGTTTCTCACCAACAGAGGCAACCACTACTTTTGCTTTAGCTCGTCGCAGCACATCAATTATGATAATTGCTTCCATCTCCTCAGTCCCATCAGCAATGGGTACAAGAACCTAAAGGAAAGCAAATAAGCATGCATAACTACAACAAATGAATGAGAAGAGATGCCAAGACACATAATTGTGGATATCAAATTATGACAAGCAACCTGAAATGTGAAAATAAGATGTAGCTATAACTATAATGGAGCATCACATTTACCTTTTAGTACTAACTTCATCGCCTATCAAAAAATTAAAGAAAGAACAGCCACTGGTCAACATTAAAAGTTCTCCCGTTGTGCAAGCAAACATCAAATGGTTACATACAGAAATTACGGACGAGCTTGTGTATCATGGTAGCTCAATATATATATATATATATATATATAAAAGAGAAGAGATTTCATTCTTGTAGCATACATGACCATTCCATTTTATCTTTTACAGCACTCGCCTTGCTAGTTCCAATAGTGCCTAATAAATCAAATAAAAAGATATTAATTAATTACAAAAGCCTCACCTGTGGCACATTGTCAACCGTCCACTTCATTGAATTCAGCTCCTTTATGGTATACTCATCTCCATGGTTGGGGCGCATCACCTGAATATAATACAAAGCAATACAAAAGGAGAGGGAAATTAGGGGAAACATATAGTATTAAGATTTGAAGCAGTAGAAGTAATAAACACGAGAAGCACAGATTTAATATTGTTCAATTCCATCTGAACTATCTTAGCTTGTTTTAATTTCATTCAGTTTTCCATGCTTAGTCTTCATAGCATTTTTCCAATATATCAATTCAGAACAATCAAACAATTTGATCCCATATTAGATCAGGTTCACGTCAATAGAACAAGTGTAGAAAATACAGATGAAACTTGAAAGAGACAGACTAGCTCTTTTTATCATTTTCTTCCCTTCTTCTCCCTGTTTTTTAGGTGGTTTTCCATTTTCTTATCAATACCTACATGCACTAGAAAGCATCAGAACATATACAGCATACATCATGGAAGGAAGTAAGTAATCCTAAGATTGGGAAAGAAAGTTATAATAAAGGCCCTTAAAGGTTCATAGAGGAATTAAAAAAGGGGACTATTATAGTCCAGGTAAGAGTAGATAGGAAAATGCATGTTGAAAATCATAAACTTGAAAAAACTATGTAATCAAATGGTATAATTCAATGGAGTCAATATGCTTCCATCGCATGAGAAATGCATCCTCAGTGTCAATGCTACGAACAATACCATTGCATATCTATCATCTTTTACATATGATTTAACTAGTAATGTATTGACACATCCTCTCTATCTCTGCGTTCGTTTTGATTTCTTCAACCATCTTCTGGTTTATCTTACTTACTCACTTTTCAGAGTCTTTAAAACCCCTTCTGTCCTTTTTATTTTTAAAAAAAGCATACTTTTTACATCACCAACCCGACTTTCACCTCTCTATGCTTCCTTTCACATTCATTCAGCTTTAAATCCAGCAGAATGTAATACATATCATTCCCTTAATAAATTTTATGGATGAAATCTACCAATTAATTAATCATAGATCAGAAAAACATAAACTCTTAGTTCTATATAACACATTATGGATAGGATCACAATCACACTATTGAGTTTGTATTGCAATCTGAGACCAGTACGAAACTTCTATAAATCTCTTATACTAGGCATTTAACTTCAGTTTTGAGGCCCGAAATTGTCAAAAGATTCAAAAAATCTTGATGGACTGGATAAATAATTGAAGTATATGATGCTCAACTAATATTCTACCAACTGTGAAGATTAACTACCTATTAAAAATCAATTCAAATTATAATTAGCTAACCATGCCAACCGTATCCTTAACCATCATCACCACCAAATCAGTCTTTGAATAAGCACTTTACCATCCCCATCATAGCAACTCTACTAAAACAAAGTCCATAATCTATCCACAGCCTTCAGTCCATTCTAAATTTCTCCCAAACATAACAATACATACAATTTCAACCAAATAATGTTGGAAATGATACTAAATGAATTTTTTTATAACCCATTTATGCCGTACAGATCACTTTCCACAAGCTTCTCCATTAAATTCTAGACATGACATGACATGCCACAAAAAAATTCAATGCATACGCAATTTTTAATTTTATATAACCAAGAAAATAGAATAATTTAGAGAAGCAAATACCAAAGGCCCTGAAACTCCATGTGCCACATCTTTTCCGTACAACTGCTCAACTAATGCAACAGCAAATTCCATGGTAGTACCAGGTCCACGACTTGTAACAACTATTCCATCCTGCTGCACTCTCGACTCAACAGGAGTTGCGCAAGATTGCAACTGCTCCATAAATGATGGATAGCAAGTTGCCTGCCAATATAAAAACAAAACAAGCAATTATTTCACCCAGTTTGACTGTATGTTATGACAAATCCCGTGTGCGTTTTTGTGTGTGTCTGTGTGTGTTTGTGTGTGTGAGAGAGAGTGAGAGAGAGTAAGAAACAGTTATCTACTTTCAATCCCTTTAGCAAATTCCATGAACCAAGAGCAACTGCTGGAGAAGCACAGACTGCAGCGTAAAGCCGACCTTCTGCAGCCTGATTCTTAACTAACCTCTCCAAAGCTCCACAATTTTTCAGATTGGTAGCACCTGGCATGCCTCCCTATTTGAAAAAAGAATAGCACAACCTTCAATCAAGTCATATAAAGGGATCAACTCCCGGTTTAGTCTGGTGCCTACTACGCAAATGTTAAGAGAGGAGAGAGGAGAGAGAAGAGATACAGGAAGAGCGATGAGATCAAAAACGGCATTGTTGGCGAAATCGGAAATGAGAGCATCGGCGACGATCTTAATGCCGTGGCAGGCATCAACACGAAGCTCCTTCTCGACAGATGTAACAGTGACATCAGCGCCGGCTCTCCGGAGAACATCAATAATAATGACCGCCTCCATGGGCTCGGTCCCGTTGGCAACGGGCACCAGAACCTAACAACAATAATAGCAGTAGTAACAAAAACGAACTCAGTGAAACAAAGAGAACAGGTGAAAGTTAGACGCCTTTTTTTTAACCTTCTTAGAAGATGAAGCCATCGTCACCGTTGGTCTGACGGAAAAGGATCGGCGAGTAGTGGTAAGTAGAGGAGTGTGTTTGGAGGGACAGAACTGGAGGAGAGGGCGGGGAATGACGTGGTGTAAATGTAATAGCATCATCTTTTTGTTTTGCCTTATTTATTTATTCCAAGTTACTGTATATGATCCTAGAGTGTTACCGAATAGAGAGGGGGTTCCCATAGCCCTCGGCCGCAGCTAGCATAGAGGTGCGGCGGACGCTGGACTCAGCTTCTCTTCCCTGTAATTGGTCTGGGCTCATGATTATGGCCCGTTTGTCCGGACTTTATTTAACATTTAAATCCAACTTATTTCAATCTTGTTCTTCTGTACTTGAATCATGCATGGAACTCAAGCCATTAGTGTCATGATTCATGAATTAACTCATTAATTACCTAAGGTTACAAGACCATCTTCAATATAAGTAACAATTTATATAATTAATTAATTAATTAATATTAACAAAAAGCATTTTATTTAAATATGCCCTTATTCTTAGATTTTTGTATTTTTCTTGTTTTATTTTTTCAGTTTATCATTAAAAAACCTTAAATTTAAAATACGAGGAAGAGATGAAATATTCCCGAAATTTCAAATGTCAAACTCCACAAGATTCATTCTTACTCATCATTGTTTCTTTTCCATTTTTTCATACTTTTTTTAATTTACTTGATAATTTTATTTTGTTTTATAATTAAGATAAATAAATTTAATTAAAATTTAAAATATCTTCAAAATATATAAATTTTAATTATAAAAAATAGAAAACAAAAATTGAAAAAAGTATGAAATAAAAACAAAAAAGTACATACAAACGCCCATTAAGTTATCAAATAAAAAGCACACAAAACTCGTAGTTCCGTTACATTATTATCGATTTCCCATTTGCCGTAACAGAAGCGCACACACAAACACACCACAACGCGCGCACTACAATTCACAGTAATCACCACGAAAGGCACTAATCCTCGGTTGCATCCAAACAAGGTGTGAAAAAGAAGATGTCATCAAGCCTATCGTTACTGGGAGAGTTGCCACCGAACACCAGAAGCCCCTCCTCTCCGTTCACGCAACCGGCGGCGAAAGCACACCACCCACGAGGCCCAGGATGGTGGCCCCTCTCTGACACATCATCCAACCGCTTCCACTCCCGAGTCTCAGTGTCCAGCGCATAAGCATCACTGGTGAATTTTCCCGCACCCAGGTGTCCCAAATCACTGGGGTCCACCTCCCCACCATATATTATTATATGCTTCCCAATCATCACCGTCGAAAACACACTTCTCGCAGTCGGTTTCTCACCAGTGGTCTCTAGCTGAGCCCACTTCTCGTGGGCCAAGTCAAAACAATGCACATCATCCATCTCAATACCCGAGAAGCCATACACTATCCATATCTTCCCACGCGCTACACCTAGTCCAGCTCCACCTCTCCCCTTCAAGTTATCTCCTGGTGAGCAGTACTTGATCCACTCTCCCTTCACCACATCAAAGGCCCATAGATCGTTCAACCGCCCGGCGACACCACAACCTCCAAATATGTACACGTGTCTATTATCGGACGTTGTTGAATGGTAGCTCCGGTGAGGAGGACTGGCGTCGCCACTGGTCAGTAAAATCCAGTTGTTAGTAGAAGTGTCAAAAGAATAGAGCTCATTGAGCTCCTTATGCGTCGCGTCCCTCCCACCAAAGACATAGATGGTTTGGCCAACCGCGGCCATCGTTACGCCTACGCGCGGCGGAGGGATGTCTCCGGTGGCTTCTGCAACGTACCAAGTTTGGGTCTCGAGATCAAAGACATGCAGCTTGTTGTCAACCGGGACTCGGGGGCTGAACTCGCCACCGAAGGCATAGGCTTTGTTTCCTACTATGGTTATGGCGTGCGAGCTTCTCGCTCCAGGCCCTTGTCCTCTCTGATCAAGCTGATAAATCCAAAAACAGATGGGGTTCTTGTTATTAAATTGTAAGAAGATTTTCAGGTTACATGAAACTCAACAGGAATCATAAGAAAGAACATAGATTTCTTTTTTGAAAATAGAGAAACGCATATACCTAGAAGGAAGAACTTTAGAAAGAAAGAAAAGGAAGACCAAACCTTGACCCATCTGCCTTGCCGTATAGACATTTCTCTCAGGGACGATCTAATCAAAGATGTCACTGTTAAGATCAACCTTCTTCTGTCAAACGTTTACTTCTTACCATATACTACTTATATAGAGACCCAGCAGGAATTGTTATCCGGTTGCTGTGTGAAATTAATTAAGCTCTTAAAAAAATACGTAATAATTCACTATATAATAAACCCCAGCTGTGGCCTATTTTTTACCATTTTGCTCATTGTTTTGTTCTTCCCAGACTGGTTGAGGTGTTAAACATGAGGTGTGAGAAGGTAATTCTCCACAAAGAAATTAAACAATTATACAGAGAACCTGTCTCTGTCTCAGTGTGGCATGAGGTGTGCCATTTTTTTTATTTAATGTTTTGTTTATCTCATTTGAGCTCTCTTGGAATCTAACGGGGAAGGTATTTACTGTGCGGTTATTGTACAGATTATGTGGAAGACTTTTTGAGGAGGATCCATTTGCTTAATGCTTAAGGAAAATCCTATGTCACTGTTAGGTTAAACTGGTTAGAAAAGTGGGTCTAAGTTAAATGGCCTGAGGCGTGAAAAAATTACTATCTTTAAAGAAATATTTGCCCTCACTAGTTGCTGCAAGGTTTTGACAAATTTTCCTCTAGGATACAACAAGCCTAATGTTCTCTAAGATAGCAAACTCAATAGAGAACCAAAGATGAACTTCAATTAAGAATGAATATGAGAAAGATGAAGAAGAAAAAATTTTGGGTGTATTAACCATGAATTGGATGTAGCCTTATATAGACTTAAAGACACCCATTCATAAAGTACATGTTTGTTCATAGTACCTATTCATAATGTACATGATTGTTCATGGCACCTTTTGAGAAAATATTTGACCATTTATTGATAATGTACATGATTGTTCATGGTACCTTGTGGGAAAACATTTGACCATTTATGGCATTTGAAAAAACATGTCTTTTCATTTATACTTCTTCATTCCATTCCTTGCATTTCAAACTATTTTTCAACGAAACTTCTGTCAAATGTTTACTTCTTATCATATGCTCTTCGGTTGCTGTATCAAATTAATTAACTCCGTAAAACAAAGAGAACAAGTGCAAGTTTGAGGTTTTTTTTTAAAGGGGGCAAACGAAACAATTACACGTGAAGTCTGGGAAACATCTTCCCGATAAATCCTTTAACCGGATTATGTGGCACCCAATGGGTGCGGTGCTGTAGTAAAATAAGTGACGCCGATTGCAAAATTGTTGGCATACTTGGCTAGCCAGTCGGTGCATCTATTGCTCTCTCGGTAAATATGGCGATGAGTAACAGTCCAGTTCTTTGTGAACATCTTGTTGATACTCTGGCGATGGGATTGAGAGTTTGTGATCTGCAGTATGATGAGGATAGGATATCGAACACTACTTTGGAATCTACCTCAAGTTCAACCTGTCGATAGCCCAAATTCCACGCAAGTGTAGCCCTGTGAATACACCCTAGAGTTCCGCATTCACCGAAAAGCACCAGCCAATATTTTGGAAGAACCCTCTAAGCCAGTGTCCTGCATTGTCTCGTAGAAGGCCTCCTGTGGCTGTGAATGAGGACCGTTGACAAGCTCCGTCAACATTAAGCTTTATCCATCCAGTAGGCGGTTTATGCCAGCCGATGAGATGCTCCTGTTGAGGGCGATAGCCGGTAATAACAGCTCGACTATGCCATCCAGCTGAGTTGCGAAGGAGACCTGCATAAGACAAAATAAGGGAACTAGGTGAGGAAGGCCAAGTAAAGTGATCGTCAAATAAGGATTTGTTCCTCCATTGCCAAAGGAACCAACAGGTAATGTCAGATAGGGTCGACCAATCGTGCCCAAGGACTTGATGGTGCTGGTTGAGATTTTGGAAGAGCCAGTTCCGATTCAGCTAAGTGAAAAAGTCAGCTGAAACCATATGAGGAGGGAAGGCAGTGCACACTTGGCAAGCTTTGACATAGTCTCTGAAGGATATGTCTCAAGAATTCCGACAGAAGCAACTCCCGTGCTCAGCCATGCAATGACGTACGAAGAAAAGAAGTCGTAAAGAATAAAAGAAGCAAGAAAACAAGAAGTCAAGAAATCAAGATCAGTTAGAAAACAGTTAGGATTGGATTGTTATAAATACGCTTACAATCTTAGTTTTAAAATACACGTCTATTAATCAAAGAAAAACCTCAGTAATTGCTAAGTTCTTAATCCTCTGTTCTACTCTGTTTTAGTTTGCATTCTCTCGCTAGCTTTCTCTCTCAAAGTTCTGCGTTCGTTTTTCATTTGTTTCTATACGGTAGATAGCTAGTAGCAACAAAGTGGTATCAAAGCCTATTTCTTAAGGGACCAGTGAGGGTATAAGCAAGGTTTCATTGCCTTGAGCATCGGTATTTTTTCCAGAGTACGCTGTGGCGATAAGGAATGCATAACTCAAAGATGGCCGAGTCATTCACTCCAAGTTTGCAGCCGGCAGTCTTCAATGGTGAAGGCTACCAAATCTGGGCAGTAAAAATGGAGGCTTACCTGCAAGGTCAGGATCTGTGGGAGCCGATTGATGAAGACTACGAAGTAGAGGTTCCAGCAGAAGATGTCCCGATTGCTCAGTTGCGTTGGTTGAGGGAAAGAATAGCCAAGAAGGCTTAGGCAAAATCTTGTTTATACCAGGCGATTGCACCTTCAATATTCACACGGATCATGCATCTTGGATCAGCGAAGGAGATCTGGGAATTTCTGAAGATCGAATATGAAGGTGATGAAAAGGTAAAGAACATGAAAGTATTAAATCTTTTACGTGAATTTGACAGGATTCAAATGAAGGAAGATGAAGCTGTCAAGAACTACACGGAGAGGTTGATTCAACTTGCAGATCAAATAAGACTTTTGGGAGCCGATTTCAAGGATCAAAGGTTGGTCCAAAAATTGGTAGTTTCAGTGCCGGAGAAATTTGAAGCCACCATTGTCTCGCTGGAAAATTCCAAAGACATCGGACAGGTGAAGCTTACTGAAGTGGTGAGCACTCTTCAGGCACAAGAACAGCGTCACCTAATGCGAAAAACTGATGTTGCTGAAGGAGCGTACAAAGCATCAGTAAAGTCTGAAGGTCACGAAAAATCCAAGAAAAAGAAAAGAAATAAAGGAGGGGCGGGAGCTCAAAACTCTTGCTCGAATCAGAAACAATCAAATCGAAATGTCGGGGGGGACAAGGGAAATAAATATAACCCTTGTCCTCATTGTGGCAAATCCAACCACCTTGCCTTCAGGTGTTGGAAGCGTCCCAATGTTGAATGCAGAAGGTGCCACCAGAAGGGACACATGGAAGCTATTTGCAAGAAGCAGGCTGACCAGACAGATGCAAATGCACAGATCGCCGAAGAGGAAGAACAGTTGTTCGTAGTCACCTGTGATCTAGCAGAAGCTCACTCATCTGAATGGTTAATCGATAGTGGCTGTACAAGCCATATGATGCCGAATGCATCATAATTTAAGACCTTGGATCGTTCTGTAAAAGCAAACGTAAAGCTTGGAAATGGCGTGTGCATTCGTGCCGAAGGAAAAGGAGTAGTGATGATACCTACTAAGCTTGGAATCAAGACCATCCCAGACGTGCTGTTGGTACCCAAAATACAGCATAATTTACTCAGTGTGGCTCAACTAATGGAAAAAGGTATGTCCGTATATTTCCAATCTGATTTGTGTAAAGTGTTAGACAGGTTCGGCCAGGAGCTGTTCACCACTAAAATATAGAATAAAAGCTTTGTGATGAAACCTGAGGACTTGCATCAAGAAGCCTTGGTGAGCAGTACGTCTGAAACTGAGCTTTGGCACAGAAGATTGGGCCATTATCACATGAAGGGATTGGAAACTATGTGGAGAAAGAAGATGGTAGATGACCTTCCAAGCTTCACCAATTGCCATTCAGATTGTAAAATTTGTCTTCTGGGCAAACACCATCAAACTCCATTTACCAAAGCAAAATGGAGAGCATCCGAGAAGCTTCAATTGTTACATATGGATATTTGCGGACCAATGCCGGTAACATCCTTAAATGGAAGCAAATATTTTTTGTTAATAATTGATGATTATACTAGATATTCTTGGTTATATTGTCCGAAGAAGAAAGACGAAGTCCCAAGAGTTTTTTTAGAGTTTAAAGCATTAGTAGAAAATCAGTCGGGCGTAAGGATCAAGCCTGTAAGGAAGAACAATGGGACAGAGTTCATCTCCGATAAATTTCAGTTGATCTGCAAAGATGCAGGGATCAAACACCAATTAACAACTCCCTACACTCCACAGCAGAATGGAGTGGTGGAGAGACGAAACAGGACAGTGGTGGAGATGATACGCTGCATGTTGGAGGACAAGAAGCTCCCGAAGAATTTCTGGCCAGAGGCAGCCTCCACAGCTTGCTTCCTCCTCAACAGACTGTACACCCGCGCACTGGAAGACAAGACGCCCTACAAAATGTGGTATGAGGTAAAACCTAAACTAAAAAATTTAAAAGTATTTGGTTCTTTATGTTATTCTCATATACCCGACGTCAAAAGAGGTAAGCTGGATAGTAAATCCGAAATGGCAATCTTTGTTGGGTATTCTGAATTAACAAAAGGTTATAGATTGTTTTATCCTTCCCAAAAGAAAGTTAAGGTTAGCAGAGATGTATACTTCCTCGAAGACCAGCATTGGACCTGGTCGGAGGGAGAGCGAGGAAATGACGGAGGGGAGCAGACGTAAAACCGATCCTCGCTTATTCCTCAAGCTGTGGAAAATACAGTGAACCCAGAGGACCAGGATGAGGGAGAATTCGATGAAGAAGATGAACCCGAAAATCAAGTCGTGCAAGATGACCTAACCTCAGAGGAAGAGCGAGATCCAGAGATAGAAGATGACGACTTGGATCATATGCCGGTAAAAGGAACTCGCAGCCTGGCGGAAATATACGAGAGGAGCAATAGAGCTACGCTGGAGCCAATAAGAGTCCAAGAAGCACTTCAAAATCCAAAATGGTACGAAGCCACGAAGGAGGAAATTGCGATGATAAATAAAAATGGAACCTGGACGTTAGTTGATAGACCACCATACAAGAGGGCAATCAGACTGAAGTGGATCTTCAAAACCAAATTGAATCCAAATGGCTCGGTTAATAAACTAAAGGCGACATTGGTCGTGAAGGGGTACTCGCAAGTGGAAGGAGTGGATTTTGGGGAGACATTTGCGCCGGTAGCAAGGATAGAAACAATCAGACTCCTTCTGGCGCTTGCAGTTGAGAAAGGCTGGAGGATCCACCAGATGGACGTGAAATCGGCGTTCCTAAATGGACTATTACAAGAAGAAATATATGTACAACAACCAGAAGGATTCGTAATAGAGGGAAAGGAGGAGAGTGTCTACCGACTAAACAAGGTGCTCTATGGCTTGAAACAAGCCCCTCGGTGTTGGTATTCTCGGATCGATTCCTTCTTGTTGGAGATCAATTTTAAAAGAAGCCACAGTGAGCCAACACTGTACGTGAGAAGTCAAACAGGAAATATAGCGGTTGTATCAATATATGTGGACGACATATTGATCACTGGAAGCTCAGCAGCACAGGTTCAGAACTTGAAACAACAATTCAGTAGGGCCTTTGAGATGACTGATTTGGGTGAAATGAAATATTTCTTAAGTATGGAAGGGAAGCAATTAGACAGAAAAATTGAAATAAGCCAGAGGAAATATGTTCGTGATGTACTGAAATGATTCAAGCTGGACAAATGCAAGCACGTAAATACTCCAATATGTCCGAAGGAAAAATTAATAAAGAAAGAAGAAGGAGATGAGGTAGACAACAAAAATTACAGAAGCATGGTGGGATGTCTAATGTACATAGCGGCCACACGACCAGATATATTATATCCGGTGAGTGTACTCTCGAAATATTTGAGCAGTCCAGGAAGGCAACACCTCACTGCAGTAAAAAGGGTATTACGGTATCTTAAAGGGACAACTGAGTATGGATTATTGTACGAGAAGACAGGGACGTGCGAACTCAAGTGTTATACAGACAGCGACTGGGGTGGAGCTTCGGAAGATATGAAGAGCACATCCGGATATTATCTTACTCTAGGATCAGCATGTTTTTCCTGGAGCTCGAAGAAACAAGAGCTGGTAGCTCTTTCAACAGCGAAAGCTGAATTAGTGGCGGCTACTGCAGCGGCGAAGCAAGTTATATGGGTTAGAAAACTACTTAGAGATTTGCAGGTTCACTTATCGACAGCTACAAAGGTGTACGTGGATAATCAAGCTGCAATTTCTATTTCAATGAATTCGGTGTTCCATGGAAAGACGAAGCACTTTAAACTCAGGTATTATTATCTGAGAGACCAGCAACAAGAGGGAGAGATAAAGCTTGAGTACATTTCTACTGAAAATCAAATTGCCAATTTATTCACAAAGGGATTTCATGTGTCACGATTCGAATTTTTAAGGAAATCAGTGGGAGTTCAGAAATTGAATTCCTGATCCAAGGAGGAGTATGAAGAATATATGTCTCAGAAATTCCAATTGGACTCTGCCTACAGCGTAACAGACCAACAGTTGTACTGCCTTCTTAGTGATCACGCACAGAGCATGCCACTTCAGCCTCTATTCCACATTTTATTCTTGCATTCCATCAGTTTCCTTTTTCTCACTATGGTTGGATCCTCCCTTGTAAAGCCTCTCAGCCTTTTCCTCTTGTACACCATCTGGATTGCTGGACGTGGCCCATCACGATCACTTTGAAGTGAATTTTGAAAAGCATCAGTTTCATTAATTTGTGCTGCATCATAATGAACACTGG
>JANKOE010000206.1:80185896-80208313 GCA_026284465.1 Erythroxylum citrifolium | reverse complement strand
CCAATGGCAATTTTCAAAGCATGTCTTTCATGAGCATGGCATTTTTCACAAATCACTATCATGTAGCAATTCAACTTTATCAATCAAATTCACATACTCAACACATAGCAATTTCTCAATACATCAATCAAATTCTCATATAAATTCTCAAATCATTCAAAAACCATGACTTTAAAAATCATTTTATCTTGATGTTTGAAAACATATTAATGGCTTATTATTAAAGCTATAAACATAAAACCCACCTTCAAATCCTTGCTTGTGAACATGTTCCACATGACTTCACTCTTGCTCCACTTGATTTCCATCATCACTATTCACAAAATCCCCAAATCACAATAGATTCCAATTGAAAAACCTAAAAGACTTCAAACATGAAATTGGCCATAGAATCACTAAACCCAACCATTTTCTAAGCTATCTAAACCAAGAGTTCTCAAAAATCCAAAACTTGGAAAATTGCTCTTACCTTGGATCTCCACCAAATGGAGATTTTCTTGGTTCATCTTGAAGCTCTCTTCATTCTCCATCTTTTTTCCTTCTTGGACCAACTTGAAATCACTCTTGGAAGCTTGGAAAATCACAAACCCTAGCTTGCTCCTTCTTTCTTCTCCTTCTTCTCTCTTCTCCCACGACTCTCTCTCTCCTTCCCTCTCACAATTTCGTTCTTCCTCTCTTCTCTTTTAAGACACCACTTATTTCCCTCCTTTTATACCTCATTCAAGCCATAAAGCCCAATTGGCCTTTAATAAAAAGCCCAAGTTCTTCCTAATGAGCCCAATCCACTTCTAACACATTAATTCAATTAATCCATGCCACTTAATTTCATGTCACCCTACCTTAGGCACATTAACATGTCAATTGACCACCTTAACATGCTAATTAATTCCACATAATACTCTATTAGGGCTTCAAAATTCATTTAAAATTCTTGCATAACTCTTTTCCGTGAATGTCCGTTAGACGGATATGCGTGTCCGTTTAACGGACATGCATCGAGCTTAGGGGGCCAATTTCACCCGAGACTGTCCGTTAAACGGACATGCGTGTCCGCTTAACGGACATGAACTGGCCAAGCTGCCCTTTTTCAGCCGAGTGAGTCCGTTAAACGGACTTCTATGTCCGTTTGACGGACATGGGCTGGCAAAGCATACCAAACCTTCTTCCAAGCCTCAAATCTTCAAATCATCATTCAATTTAACTTATAATATATCGCATAAAATCTATCTTGGACCTAAACCATATTTTCCATTTCAATTTCAATTTCATAAATTCTTCTTTCTTTATATATGAATAGTCATGAACAATTCCTCAATTAATCAAAAAGGTTCGGGGCCCAATATTTTTAATCACTTTCAAAGGCTTATTGATGATCGTTGATTTGATGAGTTGAAAGCTAATTTTAGAACTAATGTAAGTACTCTTAAATGTTTTTAAGGTCAATGGAGTAATTCTAATGATTTAAGTTTTCGCCTTTGTGGTGAAAATAGTACAATTACAAAATATGAGATTATTCCTGTAGGGAAGAATCACTCTCTTATGGTCACTTATGATTCATCAAATGATGAAGTCTATTGTAGTTATCGAAAATTTGAGTTTGCTAACATTTTATGTTATCATATTTTGAAGGTTTTTATCTTAAAAAATTATTTTGGTTAGTTTTCAGTTTTACGTTGGAGAGTGGAGATAGAATGTCGTTTTGGAAATGCTAGAAGTTTATAAAACGATGCATTCTCTCTATTGTATCTTTTTGATTCTCAACATTCTCATATATTTATTGTTGAAAATAGGAAATTCTAAATCTTAGCATTGACTGTGTATATCAAAAAGCATGTTATTGCTCTTGCCGATTTAGCATTGCTATTCCTTCCATGAAAATCATTAGCCAGTTCTACACCTCTGGAGGAGGAAGCAGTCACTTGGAACCCTCAATAAAGCCAAGAGTAATGAATGGTTTCCCTTGTTCTTTAGTAAGCGGCTCGGTGAATGGAGCTCTTGTATTAGGACCAGAGGCCCCTGTTCCCGAAAATTGAAACGCCGCAAAAAACAAGTTACTGCATTAATTCAAACCAATTCATTATCGTTTTTCATAAATGAACAAAAAAGCTAAGTGTTCGGTTTCAAAGCCGAAAGACATATCTATATACATATATACTTACGGTTCTCCCTCAATGCACCATCCATACAATTTAACTCACTATAACTGAAAGTATATGGTCTGGCATCTATACATAGGAGCAGCTGTGAATTTTTAGCCCCAAGAAACGGCGATGATTTTGTGTTGAACAAAGTTAAGTTGGACCGGAAATCTGATCCGATTAGACATGCAGCGGACGCTGGACTCATCTTCTATTCCTTGTAATGGGCCCAGGCTCATGATTAGGCCCGTTTCAAGTCGTTAGTGTCATGATTCATGAATTCCTCAAGTTTTGGTATTGATATTGATTTTCAAGTTCCGTTATAAATTCTTATTTTATTTTTAAATTTATCATTAAACAAACCCTGAATTAAAAATACGAGAAAGACAGGAATAAATGAGGAGTGAGGGAAATATGGCACGTAGTTATTTTCATTTTTCATACGTCTTTGTCGTAGTTATTTTCAAATTTGTTGTTCTCATCGTCGTCTCGCCGCATATTGGTTTACCCTTACATATATATTTTATGTTCTTCTCCGTCCCAGTAAGGAAAAACCGATTCTTCTTTTACAGTTTACCTAATGAACTTGAGAGAAACAACATCCCAAGAAGAAAGAATCCATTCTTGGCCCAGATTTTCTTCTTGGGTACACGCAGGATTTGTTGACAAAGGCACTTTATGAGCTCCTTTTTCTTTAACGGAAAACGGAAAGTAACGTAGTCCAAAACAGAGTAGACAATAAATATGCTAGAGGAAATATGGGAGATAAGATCGAAGTCCAACCAGCCACCAACAAATCTGGTTCAGTTGTAAGTTGTAACAAAAGTCTTTGTAAAATCAACTTAGTTAGAAAAGATAATTAGCATCCCTAATATGCTTACCTCTTAGCTATTGTAACTGTACATATACCAATGACATCTGCTGAACGGGATTAGGTGGTTTTTACCCTCAATTAAGATTTCTATCTTTTGGGAAAAATGGTTTTTTTTTTTTTAGCAACTTGAATGAATTCGAGGATACGTAGTAGTAAGTAGTATCCCAGTCCCGGAAAAGAAAACCCAGCATCGTCTAATCATCGGACAGTGTAAGTGTAGCCGTATGGTGTCTGATATAGAGAAAATTGTGAAAATTGGAATACTAAAAGACAAAAGACAAGCAAATTGAAAGAGTGGAAAAGGAGGAGGGAAAAACATACAAGAGGACAAAAAAATCGGCTGTAGAGGGAGAAAGCAAGGGAAAAAGAGAGGAAGAGCACGACATTAACTCGCTCACTCACTCTCACATGGTTGTTTTAGAGAGATAACGGCGTACATGCTATGCCATTGCCATATGTTTTGTAGGAGAGAGATGTGTTTTGGGTTTGGACTCTCTCTCTAAACTCCCTCTCTTAATAATAGTCCGTTTTGAACTTTTATGAGCTAACCAAATACCTCCTGTTTAGTGTACTCGCTCTAAGGTTCTCTCTTCTTATCTGTCTGTACTCAATTTTGAGCTTAACCCACTACTTCTTTGGCGTCCTTAATTCTAGTGAAGTTCCGTGTTTTGATCCTCTTTGCATGTTGCTGAAAACATGCATTTAAAGGTTTTTTTTGTTCCCTCTCTTCTGTTTCATCACTATTTGATTAGAATGTGAAAATCGAAATGTGGGTCGAGAGTTTATTGATGTGGGGGGTTTACGTGATCTAAACTTTCGGTGCTTTGTGCTGTGTTCATATTTAGGTGGATTTTCTCTTCCTTTCTCGCTTTTGTATGCAGATTGTCTGTAAATTTGGGTTTTTGTTTATGGGTTTCTTGCCTTTGTTTTCTTTGTGTTTTTTTGTGGCTTTCATTTGTGCTAATGCATGAACGATTTTCCATTTCCGTGGTAAGATTTGGCCCTCTCTTTGCCATGGTCGCTAATTGCTTTGGTCTGATCTTGATGTCTTCCAGAACAATGCTCGTCAGCTTTCTTGGCATGTATTAGAGTCTTCAATGGTTAGATTATGTATAACAGTTACGAGGTATTGAATGCAGTGGGGATTTTAAGGATGAAAGTGAAAGGATTGTATTTTTTTAAATTTTATACCGATCCTTGCCTTTCCTTTCTGTGTATTAAAGCCTAGAAGAGAACTGTATCCTTTAACTATCCGTTCAGACTTTGCTTTTCTCGTTCTAGCCATGCTTTTGCATATCGAGTCATTGAAGAGTATGATCTCAAGGACCAGTTTTCAAATTGTTAAAAAATATGCTTTACTTGAAACTCTTTTGTTGAATATTGACGGATCTTTTTTGTTGAATAATGATAGTTCTGCTAACATATAAAAGAGAAGGTATATTGGAATGATATGGAAAAAGATTCATTCCATAATATTATGAAAATTTATTGATGGAAGTGCTTTTCCCTTCGTTTTCCCCTTCACAGAGACTTTTGAATCAAAGTGTGAGGTGACTCAAGTGAGTGTTAAGTACAAATGCTAAAAGAGCAAAACCAATTAATAAACTGGAGATTGATTAGGCAAATGACTAGCCAACAATTCTTGAGGTTGGAGATCTCGTAAGGTTTTAGAGTGTGAAGATTTAATGGAGTCCATCAGTGGCATTAACACTAGATTTTATGTAAAGATACTACTTCTGGGGAAATTGCCCTGGATACTGTATTCAGTGATTGGAATCCGAAATGTTCCTTATTACTTGGCTGACATTTTGGAACCTTGTCGACTAGTGTTACTTTATGACAAGGATTAGTGTGTGGTAGCTGATTAATGCAGCATTGCTGCCACGTAGTAAGCTCAGAAAGTCGATTACCTGGCTTTGGTAGCATGCAATAGTTTACGTATCTTTTGCATGCAATGTTCAAAAGTTGTGAAATTGCGTAACACGTGCATGGACTTGTTTCAAAGTTTCCTAATATAGCATTCCAAACGAAGGAAACAAAAGTTATAAATATCATAGTAGTTGTCCCTACTCTTTTTTCTCTTCTTATTTTGAGAATATAATGAAGAATCCCTTCATTTTTCTGTCCTTTTCTGTCCTTTCCTTAATATTTATGGTGGAAATGTCTCAAGTTACTTTCTTCTTATCTTTTGTTTGACAAGAAATGAGTAGTCAAGTTGTTGATTGAGTGTCATCTCAAGATGCTACATGAAATGAGTAGTCAAATTATTGATTGAGAGTTCATCCCAAGATGTTATGTTTTTACTTCCCTGAAAATAGTTGAAGGTGCATATATAAGACCAGTGATGGAAAATAAGTTAGAAATCTTTTGCTATGAAAAAGTTGAAAAACTTTCATAGTCTGACAAATAACTTTTTTATAGCTTTGAGATAATGGTGAATGCTTGCATTATATTAGTGGTGCAAATGAGGTTTATAGCAGATAGACAAAGTCGCAACTTGCTGAGAAGTGTACCTCTTCAACTATGAATAAACTTTCTACTTGTAAAGAAGACATAATAACACTTGTGAAGACGTTATTTTGTTAAATTTGACTTTTCATCGGGGAACTTTTTTCGCTTGCTAATTCATTTTCTCACCTTTCTTCCTATGCATTAGCAAAATTTTAGGTCTTGCCTAGATTTTTGTCATACTTTTTCCCAAAACCAATGAGTTCATATGCATGCAGTAAATTTGCTTCTCTAAGAACTAGCAGCAAATCTTTGTTCTCTTGGTCATGCTTAAGCATGCATTTACTTGAAAAATATAGCCCATACATTGATGAATCGATATGCAGATATCTGACATCATTCTGATGTGCACCTTTTGTGTTTGCTTCAGTTATATGGCAAGGGGTAAAAGCTTTGGGAATCCAGCTGGTTAGGAGTGATACTCAGCTCAATGGTTGAGAATATGTCTGCCGACGGATTTGAGGGGTCAAATCATGAGCATCGTATTTTTTCTGAGATCTTTTTCGGGAAAGATATTGGTGGTACAAGTGGCAATTGTCTTGCCACTGGATTGTCTGACGTCAAGTATGAGTGTAATAGGATTGCAGATGCGTCACTCTATTCTAATGGTGAAAATTCAGTCATAACAAGCCAATCATCCTCAAAAAGTTTATTGGTAGAGGATTCTGATGTTACCGGGAATTATGCTGGGGCTTGTTCTTCTTTTTTCTCTCTGGAAAGGTTTAGCTTGCTGGAGGGAGATGACCAGAATAAGAAAGTCAAGCGAATGAGGCTTTCCATTGATGAGCCATTTGGCTCTGAATTTGATGCTTTGGAATGGGCTTCCATTTCACCTGAAGTGATTGTACCTTCTGTAATTGTTGCTGATGCAGATAACACAGGCCAGAAGAAAATGTTACATGTGGTTGAATCATCCTGTAGGGGTATTACATCTAGTTGGTATCTCATAAGGCAACATGCTGAGACAGACAGAAATTCACGTGGACATGACACCACTCTTCTGAACTACATAATTCGAAAGTCAGATGTTAACACTAGCAAGGAAGTGATAGTTGGCAAAGCTGTTACTTCGCCTATTTCTGAAGAAAGCTTTGCGAACCGGCTTTTCCTTGAAAACACTGCAGAGACAGATTCCAAGAAAGATATACGTACTTTCCTCCAGAGGCATGTCAAACGATTACTTGAGGCTGCAGGCTGGAAAGTTGAAAAACAGCATAGAACTTGTAGAAAATATATGGAGTCTTTTTACAAATCACCTTGGGGAAGGTTTTATCGTGAATTTCCTAGAGTTTGGAGGATGTGTGGTCATATGTTGCATGCTAATACATGCAATTTGAAGCAGGAAGACAATGGCAAAAAATGGACTAGCCTTAACCAGCTTCGGACTGACCTCTTGGATGCATTGAGGAACATTGAGAAAGAATTGGATCATTCAAATCTTGCCAATGCATTGGCTCATCAGTGGAGTCTCTTAGATCCCTTTGTGAATGTCGTGTTCATTGAGAAAAAGGTTGGTCTGCTGAGAAAAGGAGATGCAGTGAAAACTGCACCTATCCTAGTGACTGTTGAGAATGTGGAAAATGATACTGGTGTGACTCTGAAAACTGAGGATGATCTGATAAACCAATCTACTCAAGAAATATCATTGACTTGGCATGCTGCAACTCCTAAAAGCGCATGCACAGCTTCTACGACAGACTGCCATGCTGGGAATGGAATATCTGGAGAAAAGATTTTCTCAGGTGATGTTGACCAAATAAATGGGATGGTGAGAAGTAGGCTAAATAAATTAACCAGTGAAGAAGGTCGGCATTTGATTGATACCACCAATGGGTTGACAAAAAACTCATCCACAATGACCAAGAACAAAAGAAGTCTGGATATGGCTTCCTCGGAAGCATGTGGTCCAAATAATATTTATACTCACTTATGTGGTAATCAGCACCTTAATGATACCAGAACTGATCAAAATGTTGGTATTTTTGGGAGGTCTGAATCTGTTTCTCCACACGAGGAAAGTGAGTTAGTCAATCTAAATGATGGTAAACAAGATGAGCCTACTTCAAGTCACTTTTTAACTCCAGTAATCCCAGTGCAATCTGAGCTGGCTGAAGAAGATCCAGGACACTGCATTCAAACTTCATCATTTGAAATGAAGGCAAGTGCTGATACTGCTTTGAAGAAGATGCGCAGGAAGTCCAAAAAAATTTCTGAAATAAGATCAACCATGTTTTGCAAAAGCAACAATACTGATGCCCATAATAATGGACTGGAGTCTGGAGAGTTTATGGAGAGCCTTGTTGCCAATGGAAGAATTGAACGTAGCTGCAAAAACTTGTCCTCACCTGATAACTACCTGCATGAAATTCAGTGTAAAAGTTCAAGTTTTAAGAAGAAGATTCATAGTAGTGATCGACCTACTATTGAACAGATAAAGCCTGGTAGCTGCCTGATTGAAGATGATGAGTTATTGGTGTCTGCTTTCATTAAAAACAAAGATTTCATCCCAGGCTCCATCAGAATGACGAAGAAGTCCAGCAAATTTAGAGCAAAAAGAAAGCACAAGAACCATAAGGGTACCTGCAGATTGCTTCCAAGAAATCTGGCAAAAGGAGGGAAGTATTACTGGGATGATAAGTGGTCAGTGGCAGGTCGAACAGTGTTGTTGTGGCTGATTCATACAGGCGTTGTATCTCTGAATGATGTTATCCAATACAGGAACCCCAAGGATGATGTTGTGAGCAAAGATGGTCTGATTACCACTGATGGCATTATTTGTAAGTGCTGCAGTACGCTGCTTTCACTATCAAAATTTAAGACTCATGCTGGGTTCAACCTAGATCGCCCATGTTTAAATCTATTTATGGAATCTGGAAAGCCCTTTACCCTATGTCAACTACAAGCTTGGTCAGCTGAATATAAGATAAGGAAAACTGTGAATCAAGTTGTGAGAATAGATGAAGATGATCAAAATGATGATTCATGTGGACGCTGCGGTGATGGAGGCGAGTTAATATGCTGTGATAACTGTCCCTCAACATTCCACCAATCTTGCTTATCTACAAAGGTTCGTCATTTACTTCTTCTTGTACAGTCCTTTTCATATCTCGTACTTGTCTTTCCTGTATAATCAGAATTTTTTTCTGACCATCATTTGCTTACCTTTTTGTTTGTCAGTGTCTTCTATTTCTTTATTTGAGTTTCTCTAGAAGTTAGATGTTAGTTATATCCATTTTCAAATTTTGTCAGCTTTAAGAAGACTGATATGTTCTCTACGGAGCATCTATTCTCTTAAATATTGGGTATTGCTACCATTTTCATATTAGGTACTATAAGCATGGGCTTGTTTGAAAATGAAGTGGAATAATAGGGGAAATATGCCCAGTATGCCCTACATATATATAAGAAAAGATTTCTAAAAATTATTCTATATATTGAGTGCTTAAATAACCACCACCAGATACTTTTAATTTCGAAATGGACAGTGACTAGATTAAAGGTTTTTCTATTTTACCAATCTATTTCCTTCCTCTGTCACTGATAGTCAATTTCCATCTATTTTACTTTTCAAGTGCGTACATTTTCTAACTAGATTGCAAATACTTCTTTTAGATTTCTTAATTTAGAAACAAAATGAGCATGTTATTAAAGAGAAAGAGTGAGAAAGAGGAAGTGGATCAATAGTTAATTGGATGGTTCTTTAGCTTCAATCTTTTCCCCTTGGTGGTTGTGAAGGTAATTAATAACGAGATGATACATTCACGAGGTCAGATATTTGGATTGAGAGTTGAACTCAGGAGTGCCTATGTCAGAATGTTAAATGTTCTCTAATTCCATCCTAAGGTAGAATTATCCCACGTCTATACATGTTTCATGCAATGAATGTAAAAATTCGGATCTGACATTGTAGGAAAATAGATCCAATATCCAATTCTTGAGCTTTTAAGGTATATTTACCAATTTTATTTCTAAGTATTCTGGCAAAAAAAATAATTTGTTAATAAAAAATGTTTATGTTCTTTCCTATTTGGATTCATCACCACGAGCGTCAAACAGTATAGTTTATTGTCACTATACTTGCACTTGCACATGGAGGATGAAAATTTTGAAAATGGGGATAGTTGCAAACGGTATCTTGGTACATTGCATTTTTTCCTACTGCGTCTTAACTATCTTGTCAAAATGACTAGTCTTTGTGGAATGTACATTTGATAATATTAAACCACTGAATTCTGGAATCACGCATGATTTTGGAGTGTCTGTCCTCAAGTGATCTAAAACCTCAATTGTAATCAGATGTTTCATAATTTTCCTTATTCTTGATTGTACCTCCTTTAAGATTTGGGTAGTTTATATTTATAAAAAGGCTTATTTTGTGGAGAATTGCTTTGTTACTTGTGCATGGCTTTTTGTTACCTCCGGTAATTCAGAGTTAATGCTAGTTAATGTTTTGTGTTTCACCACTGTGGAAACTAGTTTTCTTGTGTCTTTTACAGAAGGTAAAGTATCATTCATGAATACTTCTTTAGTTCTCATGTCTGTCCTTTGTTTCATGGAAGGCTTGTTCCTTGTTATTCCACATTCTCTATTATTGACAAAGTTTACCTACATATTTTTCCATCTTAAATCTGCTGTTTTGCCTGCATTGTATGATTAAGTCTTGAAATGTGGTATTATCTAACATTCTCAGATGTCCACATTCAGATTAACCTTTTCTCTTTCTTGGTTTTTATTTTAAACTTCAGGAGCTCCCTGAAGGCAGTTGGTATTGCCCAAGCTGCACCTGTCAGACATGCGGAGATTTGGTTATTGATAAAGAAATTTTGGGTTCATCTAATGCATTCAAATGTATGCAGTGCGAGCAGAAATGTAATTTGCTCCTCTTTTACTTGAACAAATTTATTCAATAGTCTGACAGCTTTAAACTCCTCTTTATTATGGATATCCAACTTCTGTATGGGTTTTTGGAAGTTATGTCTTGCCATACTTGGAAGTCCTTATAATATTTATATTTATGGAAACTTCTTTATAACTCATAATTACTGTGTTTCATCTTTTTTTTTTATACTGATGCAACTGATTCTCTCTTCATTTCATTTGCTGTATCCATGATCGTCTAATTCTTTTGAGTCTTTATTTTTCCTTTCTTTTTAATAATAATCGCAGATCATGGCACATGCCAGCAGGGACATGTTAGTGGAGTTCTCTCTAATTGTTGGTTTTGCAGTGGCAGCTGTAAAGAGGTACTTTAGCTGTATTTTTGGGGCTAATTTATTTGTAAAGTTCTGTTGGATCTGGAGGGACTCTTTTCTGACAATGAAGCTTATGTTTACCTTTACATTTTTTCATGTGATATTATCACTTCATGTGCTAGTTTTTGAGTTTTTGTTGATAAAATATCTAATCATTTTTGATATCTTTCTCTTTGTACTGCTTGTCTACCTTGTGTGTTTCCTTCTTGTTCCTCAGCCTCTTTTTGTTTGCTTATGCTGAGAATATTGGAGGTTTGAGAAAGCTCTTACTCCTATTCCAATTATAATATTCTACTTTGCTGCTTAGTTTAAGTCTTTTCATGTTTCACTTTTTGCTTCCTTTCCATCATTCTCGGATGCTAAATGCATTTGCGATTTCAAATAAGTCTGTTATTCATTAGCAGTACGTCATTGTCCTTTTGGTTAGGATTTTCATCTCTTACAAATTATTCCTTCATGGTCCTTTAGCATGTATTAAAAATAGGAACAAAATTGATAAAAAGTAATTGTTGCATGACAACTTTTATTATAAAACTAGCCAGATTATTTTCCATGGGTATCTTTCTGAACAATTTCATCTTGATTATCAGAATTTAATATGAGATACCGACAGTGCAAATATTATAATGTAGCCCGAACCAACATATAATAAGTTTTCCCTTTCTGTAAAACATTTACTCTTTCTTGATCATACTAATTTTCAGTATATTGATAATAGGATGATCTCTTAGTCATGTGCTTCTGGTATTTTAATTCGAGAAAGTGTTGCTGCTCAAGGTTTTGTTTGTTTTAATATGTGGACCTTGTTGGTTGCATATATTTAATATTTAATTTGACATTTCTCTGTGATTATTTCGTCTTTTGTAATGTTTGCAGTTTGTGTTCTAAAAGATTACCAAAAGTAACCACTTTGTGAAAACTGATTTCTTGTAAAGCATACGATCGTTTTCATTTCAGTTGTCTTCTTGAGCATCGGTTTCTCTCTCTTTCATATTTCTTTTATTTTTTATGTTGTTTTAGGGACTTTACATACTCATACTCAAGATGATAAGAGGGGAAACTTCAATTTGTTTTTGCTTATTGCTCATGCCCCTGTGCACTGAATAATCCAGCATTTCATTAATTTGCTTTTTCATTGATCTGATATTAATGATTCATTTTGTTTCTGATAAAGAACTTGGATTGGCTCCCGCAGGTTTACATGGGACTTCAATCCCGTGTTGGGATTCGCAACTACACTGCAGATGGCTTTTACTTAACGCTTCTTAAATGCATGCACGAGGACCAAAAGGTTCACTCCACTCAATGGTTAGCATTCAAGGCAGAATGCAACTCAAAATTAGCCGTTGCGCTTACCATTATAGAGGAGTGCTTCCAGCCTATGGTAGACCCCAGGACAGGCATCAGCATGATACCTCAAGTTATATACAATTGGGGGTGAGTTGATCCTTCTCAACTATATTGCATTTTGGGCACTATGCTTGCTATCCCTGTTAAGAGAGTTATCGGAAACCATTGGAGCTGTCTAACCCTGTTAATTTAAGCTGAAAATTTCGTATTTATTTCTGTGGAAAACAATAATCAATCGACTCTGTTTTGAGTCAAATGAAAAGTTTTACTGCAATGTTCAGTAATTACGGAATAACTATAACAAATTAACAAGTGTTTAGTTTCCATCTTGAAAATAAAGTCCACGTATTTAAATCATCCACTTCTTTATAAAGTTCATTCATCCTAATAACACTTTGTGTCACATTTTTTATTTTTATTGCTTGTAGTGTCCCATGATGTTCTATTGTTTCGAGTTTCCTTTTTCTTCTCCATTGCTTTTGTCCGGTGTTGTATTTATTGTAGTTAATCTATTAGTTTCAATTTGTCCAAAGAAAAACTGAACGGGAAAACAAAGGAAAAAATATAAAGTTTTAATTTAATATTTAAGAAATACAAAAACTCGCACATTTAATATTTCAAAATACCAATGAAATTCTCAGATAGAAGGCCCAGAAACCCGTAACAAAATCAGATTTTTGTTGGAACCTTGTCCTTGAGAGGATAGACCTTGATGAGTTGCTGTTATTAATTCCTTATATTATTGAATGATCTTTAGGTCTGAATTTGCTCGGCTAAACTTTCATGGGTTCTACACCATGGTCTTGGAGAAAGATGACATACTTGTATCTGTAGCATCCATCAGGTATCAGTTAACCAATGTTCTGATAACTTGTTATTTGTCATGGTTTATCTCCTGGTTTTGCTTGTGACAGTGTGTATTGGGTCTTGAATATGGTTCAGTGGTATGTCTCATGCCATGTTTAATGTTCTTGCGACATTGTACTTGAGTTTGCATAAGTCGATTTTACCAGTCGTGGGTTGACATGGACATCTTTGTCATTCTTTCCCAGCCATGCATATAGCTACTCTAATCAACCTACAATATCCAATACTTAAATATATGTATGTATATATATATATGCTGCTTTAAATTTTCTTTATCTTTTTTCCATTTGTAATGGAGCTCTTGGAGATTAATAACCTTTATAATAATTTTATTTCCTCTATAGATGATAACTCTTTCAGTTGGTAATTTTCAAATTGGTTGACCTTCTCTCTAGATTGCTCACCTGCATTTGCTTCTATCTATGTTGCAATGCCGTGGTTCAACTGTTATTTTGTTCTGAAGGGTCCATGGAGCCACAGTTGCAGAGATGCCCCTCATTGCAACTTGCAGTAGCTACCGTCGCCAAGGGATGTGTCGACGCCTTATGAATGCTATTGAGGAGGTAAAAGCTATTCCATTCTGCTATATTAGATGGCATGTCTCTATTGATTTGGATTGTACTTGATTGTGGATAACAAACTCTGACATTACCCATTTTTGAATTTTCAATAATTGGATTTTAGAAGTGCAGCAAATTCCACAAAGCTCTTAAATTTGGATTCCATTGGCTTGCTTTTACTGTTAAATTTGTCTTTCATTGATTTGTTCATGTAGCGTTAACCATGAAAATCCTTATCGGGAAACTTTTAATAGTTCCCACTACTGTTAAGTGCCTGATTCTGCGACTAACTAAATTTAATCTTTGATTTGTTGATGGTTGTCTTGGTCTTCTATTTTATTTTGTGTTTTGCCCCTAAGAAATGTGCCCATTATGCAATCCATATGGGCGTAACTAATATGGCGGATTAATTTTCACCGCTTGTTTATATCTTTTGCCGCTTCTGTTGCATGCTTTTCCCAAACTTTTAGATTTCATTAGTTCTTTGTATGTGTTGTTTTCCTGTTTGCTTAATTATCATGGAATGGAGCTTGCTTTTCATTCTAGCTATTGCCTCAGATTAGGCTTAATGTTGCATCATAGTTGCTCATTGCAAGATACCTCTCTCTGATATAACATTTTCATATTCTCTATGAAAGACAAAAAGAGAAAATAGAATGGTTTCTTATTAATTGGGCTTTAGCCGTCCATTTATAATGGTACTGCAATACATGTTCAACCATAATATTTCAAGATACAATCTTTCTATATAGGATCCATAGCATATTTGTCTTAAATCTCTAACATTTTCGGACACCCTTTGTGGCCCCAGATGCTAATTTCATTCAAGGTGGAAAAGCTTGTCGTATCTGCTATCCCAGAGTTGGTGGAGACATGGACTGAGGGTTTTGGGTTCAGGCCTATGAGTAATACTGAAAGGCAAAGTATAAACAGGATTAACCTAATGGTATTTCCTGGGACAGTATTGCTGAAGAAACAGTTGTATGGGACAGAAGAAGCAGATGAACCATCAGCATCAGGTGAGTATATTTTCTAATTACAAAATAGAAAAGTAACATTTCTGCATGTTCTTTGATTCTTTAATGTATTGGGAGTAAAAACTTGGTGACATAGAGATGCATTATGCAACAACAGCTTCAACCGGGCCACTGATGCAGCAATCCAGTGAAAAGAGCTCTGTTGCTTCTGATAATGCACTTGAAGCAGCTGAAGTTAATGGTGTGAACAAACACATCTATGGCATTGAAGGACCAGGGTGCGAGTCAAACAATGCAGCTAATGAATCATCTCAACATGTAATTAGTCCTGATGAAGGGATTGTTGACAAGCCTCTGTTTGATGAGCCAAGGGTAGGAGAAATGTGTTCAAGTGCTGAACTTAAAGTTGAGAATGTTATAGTAGGGAAAAGTGAAGGGAGTAGGTGGCAGGAACAATTTTCAAAGCTGTCCTGCGAAGGTTCAGTTTCAGTAGAAGTTGGTAGCAATAATAGTAATGTTGAGTTTGTAAATCATGAGCCTTCTTTGGCCGGATATCCACAGCTAGTCTGTGAGTTTAATGGAAAGCAGGAATGACACCTTATGTGGGACATATTCTTTTCTTCTTTTTATTTTTCTACTCAAAACCACATCATACACCACACATCTGAGACAAACAAACCAACATTCTAGATCCATATGTAAAATTTAACATGTAAAGGTACAGTGCTTTCATAATAGATAAATCTATGATCTGTAATCTACAATAGTATGAAATTTATGAGAAGTCGCAATAATGTTTTGTTGTAGAATGATACATGTACGCTTTACTAAACTGTACTCTCACAAAATAACTTTAGTTGAGAGAATGTGGAGTCTATGAAGAGTGAAAGCCCCTCTGTTTCCTCACAAAATCGGCAAGACATAAACATAAAACCCCACCCTTCTGTTTCCTTACAAACTCGACAACACAAACCCAAACCCAAACCCCCAAACCCAGTCTATGATGTCTTAATAACATAATATGGTTTCTTAGAAGTTTGAACAAGCAGGCTGCTACAGTGCTATTCCTCTACTACATAATATTGACTAAACCCAAAAAAAAAAGGAAAATTATTTAACAGAAATGCCTTACTCTCCCAAGAACTTCCAGTCCCGTCAATCTCCGTCGCGCAGATCAACGGCGCTACTACTCTCGTGCTTCCTCATCGGTGTCTCCGGCTTTGTCTTCGGCCTCACCACCCTTCTCGCCCCTCCCCGGCGCTGCCTCACCAACTCGGAGCCCCGATCGGTTCGGGTTACCTGGGATTCTAACACTAATAAGCATAAGCAAGAAGAAGGCGAACTCAGTGCATTTTTACAAAATGGTCAGAAGAAGAAGAGGCACAAAGTTATGGGTTTTGTTGGGATCCAAACCGGGTTCGGGTCTTCCGGTCGGAGGCGTTCCCTGCGACAGACCTGGATGCCTTCCGATCCACAGGGCCTTCAACGGTAAACCCCACATTTCATGTAAAGTTCAGATCTTTTAATGCGATATTGAATGTGGCTATTCCTTACGTATGGATGTTTAAAGATAAAGATTGTGCTTCTTCTTTTATCGGGACGCAGATTGGAAGAATCAACTGGTTTAACATTCAGATTTATTATTGGAAGAACTAATGATAAAGCAAAGATGTTGGAGCTCAAAAGGGAGTTGGCAGAATATGATGATTTTCTGTTATTAGATATTGAGGAACAGTATAGTAAGCTTCCGTATAAAACGTTAGTGTTGATTTTGGATTTGCTTTGTTTTGTCATACAATCTGTCATGGGGAACCTTGGTGATCTGTTTTCTTTTACTGCAGGCTAGCATTCTTCAAAGCTGCTTATGCGCTTTATGATTCTGAATTTTATGTTAAAGCTGACGATGATATATATTTGAGGCCAGGTGAATAGCTTTGTGAAGCTAGTTTATGATTATGATTATGATTTAATTGCTTTTGTTTCTCTTAGTTTATATAAATGCTTGCTTCTTTCTATTACATGACAGATCGGCTTTCGATTCTGCTCGCAAAAGAGCGTCCTCACCCTCAAACATACCTTGGTTGTATGAAAAAGGGACCAGTTTTCACTGATCCTAAGCTTAAATGGTCAGTTTGGTCTAGCCATTCACAAATTTCATACACAACAACATATAAATCATTCCCAAATTAACCTGGATATCTGATGTGTTATTTTCATTAATTTCGTTAAGATTGTTTTCAGAATTAGCTTCCCTCATTTTCATGCCACAGACCAGTGCAAAAGTTATGATCCCACCTTATAATCATGAACAATGAAATTGCCTTGTCATCTTCATATTTGCAGGTATGAGCCACTGTCCCCTTTGCTTGGCACAGAGTACTTTCTGCATGCTTACGGCCCAATATATGCTCTTTCTGCTGATGTTGTTGCAAGTTTAGTAGCACTTAGAAATGACAGGCAAGTTTACTTATCGCCATTCTGAGGATCTCCCTAAACTATTTGTTTGTCGTACTAATTCATGGTTTCTGCAAAAAACATGTAAGATGGTTTTGTCCTTCTTGTTTCCATCGCAACCTCACCATAATACTGGAAGTTTTTACAGTTTTGATGTTTGTCCAATCTTCCCCTTCTATTACTTATCCAGATTCATTAATTTTCTAGCTTCTGTCACATTTCGCTCTGGTCAGAAATGTTGCTTTCACTTCCACATTCTTGATGCAAGGAGATAGATTATGATTAATGGAAATTAGGAAGTGTCAATTTTTTAAAAGGATTGAAAATTCTTGTTTCTGTTTTATCAGTTCAAATACAAAACCAACCCTATCGATACTCAATCAAAGTGCAAGCTTGAGATGGTGCTTTGGACTCAAGCTTCAAGTTGAGTCATCTGACACAAAGACAAATATTTTATGGTGCTTTTCAATCATTATTGAGCTCACTGTACTAATGGTACTTAGTAACAGCCAGTATAATTTTGTACTGAAACCCTGTATTTTTCCATTGTACTCCAAATTAGCAAAATAAATTACCATATCGGCCAAACATCTGCCAGCTTGGCCAACATTTCCTAGCACATCAACCTTGTCCACTGGGCACATCTTTATCTTCAAAATCTTTTCTGTTCTTTCTTAGTTACTTACCTGCTGTTCTTTTCTCCCTTTCCTTGCTCTCCTTTCCACAGATCCATGCTAAATACTGAAAAGACAACTTTCCATAGCTTCTTGCCAAGAAGCTGAATGACATCTTTTGGCACAAAAAGAAAAATAAAGAGAAAGTTTTGTAAAAAATTGACACATTTAACTGTTTTTACTTGGGTATTAAGTTAAATTTGTAACCTTTTGAAGATAATTTTGCACTTTGGCGTATTTATTGTTATGTTTATCAGCTTTATGAAATTTCATTACAATGGTCATCTAGATGTTGACCATAAATAGAATCCATTACTATAATGTATTAACTGGTTGATACATAAAGCATCCTCTATTATATCTCCGTAACAAAGACAGACATGCATGCTATACCAGGTGCCCTCTTTTTGCACGATCAGCTTATATCTCACCTTGTTAGTCACAATAGACTTGCAATTACTAATTGTACTTGATTCAGCTGAAAAGGAGGACATGAATCATCCCAGAGCTAATTTGTCAACCACCTTTTTAAATGTATATTTTGGCCTTTATTTAGGTCCATATACACCAAACCATCCAATGCAGTTAGGTGGAATATGATTTGAAGTCTATTCTGATGAGGCCTTAATGTGTAGGTTGGGCAACTAAGCTAATTGATATTGGATCCAACAAACTTCGTTTCGATTCTCACCTAATTGTCTTGTGTTAACCTTCACTTGGCATTGAGGGCCAGTTGAAATCTGGTTCGGGATTTAAAGTTGCTTCAGCTCTGTAATATTGAGTGCATTTAACTCAATTAACTGAGAATCCGCTTGCATCTTGGATCTAGGCCACCATGTTTGATTTTATTTTATTTTATTTGTCTTTTTTTTTGTTTTTTTGCTACAGCTTCCGAATGTTCAGCAATGAAGATGTTACAATTGGTGCATGGATGCTTGCAATGAATGTTAATCATGAGGACAATCGAGAATTATGTGCTCCTCAGTGCACGGATTCTTCAATTGCTGTGTGGGACATTCCAAAATGTTCAGGTTTGTGTCCCTGTTACCAAATACATAATAGATGCGTATTTTAAAGCACAAAATATTTAGGAGTTGCGTAGTGATTTTGTTTTGATATACGGATAAGACGATATGACATGCACGAAACTTAATTCTCAGATTTAGCTATAGTTTCGTATGATGATACAAATTAATTTTTCATCCAGGAAGATGATTCAGTTTTGAGGAAATCGTGAAAGTTATATTGACATTACTCTGTATGCAGGTCTCTGTTTTCCTCAGTCCAGATTGTTAGAACTTCATAAGAAGGATAGCTGCTCCAAGAGCCCAACTATGGCATCAGATGATTAATACTTTTGCGGGCTTTTCAAAGTCACCATGTTTAAGAGCGATTTAGGAGTTACCCCTTCAAGTTTGGCATGCTGAGGTTAGAGAACGTCTGATCATTTCCTTCGATCCATTTTTTCTGGCAGTGCAGTTTAGCTTCGCCCTCCCTCGCTCTCAGCTTTCCATTTCTTTCTTGCCTATCCATTTTTGTTATAGTTTATCATTCCTCTTGTGATGTAAATTAACACAACACAAGTTTGAACAATTGTTCTAAAATTTGTGATAAGAAAGTTCTGCTGTATGATTGCTCTGTAAACTTCAACTTTGATCAAATAGAAAATATGAAAGAAATTGTTAACCAATAGTGGCGATGAAGCTAGCAGATGGATAATCAGTCAAATAGACGCCTTTATGCTGGTTTTTACTTGTATGCATTGTGTTCCACCGTACATGGTTACATGCATCGGCTGTCTTGTTAACCTAAACAACCTATCAGAAACATGTAAGGCCTTGTATAATTAACTGGTTACAGAGATATTAATATCCCCACGAAGCCTGACGTCAGTAATAGAATATATACTTGTATTCTTAGTGGAAGGTGTTGGATTTATTATTGTTGCAATTGCCCATGAGAATGAAAGCTTCTACCACTGGTAAGGACTCTAATTAAATCTTGCATGGATCATAGTATTTATGAACCAGTATTCAATCTATATTTGTTCTAGGCATAACCTTTTAACAAAAATATAGGCACTCCCAACATTTCCATCAGAAGTGGAGATGTTTAAATTATAAACAGCTATAGATAAAAAGAGCAGAGCAGGAATTTGATTCTAGGAAATTATATAAAACATAAAAATGGAACTATCGAAGGCATATTCTCCTTAACTGTTTAATCTGAATCACAGAGGCAGTCTGGAAGAGTACTGAAGTCGAGAGATGCGACGAACAAGCCATTTTGAGACTACTTGAAAGCCCTTTGCATCAGTGAACTCCGTCCCAGCTAAGCTCAGACATTCAAACGATTTTCTGCCAACTGATATGCTATCTGTCCTACATCTCCTGGCCATTTGGCACCACCCACTTCTTCACACATGATTTCTGTAATGTCTGAGGATTGAAATACATCAAACACGGCTGAAATCATGAGATTATAATATGCGCCTATTTACGACTCTAATACTGTATTTAAAACAATGAAAATTATGTAACGTGAGTGCTGCTGAAACCTCTCCAGTATAAATCAAATCTGGTTTCTACACTTGAAAATCGCCTCGATGTGATTTTTTCATAGATATTAGAGATGAAAAATACTTTATGACCAGCGTAGTGTTGACCACTGTCATGTAGGCATACAGTATGTATAACTATTAGGTGTTGGATAATATACTAATTACCATGATTAAGTATAGAAGGTAAAACAACTAAAAAGTATGTGAGAACAAGTACTGGAAACTTATTTAAAGTTTCATGTTTTTATTGGTTTCTTTACCATTTTTAAAATCGTTTTTACTTGTAACTTCCCATCTGCAACACAATCAAGCAAACATTTTTTTCGTTTCTTGTTATCTTTTCACGTAAAATCACTTACAAAGTGAACTGGTAGGAATCTCATCTTGGAGAATAGATGCGGACTCCCAAGATGCGGACTCGTGAGGAGTCATTACTTAAATAGAAAACAACAAATTAGAGAGAGAAAAAAAAAGAGAGGTCAACGTGAAAGGAAGGAATCAGAGCTGCATAACATAAAAAACACCTGATTATTAGCTGCAATTCATGAAGTTGAAAGTTTACGCAATTAGGCTTGGCAGTAGGTCAGGCCGGACCTGGGTTAGGTAGTTTGATCTAGGTCTAAGCTCAGCCCGAATAGGAATCAAATAGTTTGAGGCCTGATTGGACTCAGACTTGGTCCTTTTTTAAATAAATATTTATTATTATTTATATATCTATATATTTATATATAATTTAGAAATGAATAAATTGAAACTAAATTAATTTTTAAGGAAAGTGAACAGAAAATATTACATATGAGAAATGCAATATTCATTTAATTAACACAATTGCTTAATGAAAAATAAGTCTTTTAATGAATAAATATATTAAATGTATATATAAAAGGATAAAATGAATTAGTTGAGACTAAATTCATTTTTAAAGGAAATGACCAAAAAAATTATATATGAGAAATGTAACATTCATTTAATTAATACAATTGCTCAATTAAAAAGAGTTTTTTAATGAATGTATACATTAAATGTACATGAAATGATAAAATGAATAAGTTGAAGCTAAATTCAGTTTTAAAGAAAACAAAAAAATCAAAACAAAGATTATCACCGTGCTAATATTATTCAAAACAATTTAATGATATAATTTTCCAAAGGTCAAAATGAAATTATCGACTAATGATGGAGTCTCGAATTCTCGATGGAGTCTTCGAGAGCGGAAACCAAAGACTAGAGAGCAAATATTGAAGTTGACAATCTACCAAAAAAAATAAGTAAATAATTATATCTTCAATTACAAAAAACTAATGTAGTCATATGAAAAATAAGTAATTCTAAAATCAAAGATTAAAGGTAAATTTTTGCAGTACTGGAAAGGGATAACTAATCGTTATAATTAGGATTGTCAATAGTTTGCATAATTTCATCTGTATATAAAAACATTATTATGAAAATAATATCTAGTACAATAATAATTGCTTTAAATGAATATTAAGCACGTGATAATAATTAATAAACAATTAACATACCTTCATCATTAAATATTTTATCGAAATATTTTCAGTTGAATGACTGGTCATCTCCACATTAGTAGTATGGATGTATTAATATAAAATTAAAAAAATATAATATAAGATAATATTATAAAAAATTGATATATCATAAAGAAAACAGTTTACCTTCAATATCTTCATCATCTAACTAACTTTGCGCACACATAAGGGCTTCCACAGTATAGGATGAAATCGAGCATAATGAGAACTACTAATCCGACCGTTAGTACTAAAAGCAAACTGTGAACCAATAGTAGATGATGGAATTGTTAATAGGTCTCTAACTTCATCATGCTATAAGAAGTCCTAGCCCTTTTTTCTTTCATAAATTGTGTAAATGAGAATATCAAATTGCTCTTAGAAGATGATCCTGAATGTTAACCTGAAGTTGGAGTTGAACAACCTGAACTTGTAAACACCCAAATACTCCCTGAGAGGATATGTGGATGTCATCCAAGACAGTACAATCAAATCAGACTAACGCACACACAACATCTCAAACTGTGCTTACAATACATCATATCATACTGTCAGAAACAGAAATGCAAAGTTATTACAGGCCCAAAAGTGTTAACTAATAACATGTTCAACAATACAAAAACAGACTCCTTTGGCCATTGCGGTTGACTCGTCCCAGTCTTTAATCTCCTCGCTCT
>JANKOE010000206.1:80000016-80024663 GCA_026284465.1 Erythroxylum citrifolium | reverse complement strand
AAATTAGAGATGAAAATTTGGAAACCTATTAAAAGTAGTTTTCTAATTTCCTAGAAAATTGGAAAAATAGAAAACACACTTTTCTTGAAAAATTGATCTATTTTTTTATTAATAAACATGTTTTCTAATTTTTTTTCTATTTTATGAAAAAAATTTCTAGAAAACTAGAGAATTTTCAGAAAGTAAACGCACCCTTAATGTTTAAAAAGTTTAATCAATATTAGACTATTATAAAACTGGTTAAATATGAAATAAAATTGAAGAATTTAGAAAATGATTGAAAAAGATTGTTCTTACTCATCGAATTACTTATCGAAAATTTTAAATTTAAATAAAATTTGTTGTTAAATAAAAATTAATTAGTTTATTTTACTTTATAAAAATTGATTAGTATACAAAACTTGCCGATTAATTAATAAACTTGTTGGTTTTTAACAACAAAAATTATTAAACTAAATCTAAGGAAAAAATTGAACTAAATAGTTGGCCATCTCAAGATTTTCACTATTAAACATGTCAAACCAGTTTGATTTTTAAAACATTGCCAATAAGTAATTGATTTGTACCTGATTCGAATTCGTATAAAAACTTTTTTTCGATATGTCAACTTCAAGCTTTTCAAATGTTTAACTTCTAACGGTATTTATGGAGAAAAAAAACTCAATTTTTGACAAATGAAGGTAAAAGTGTTAGCTCCCTTGCTCTCCTCTTGTCTGTAGGTGGAAAAAAAGTTATAATTTATAGTTAGAATTAAATAAATTAATATTCTTTTTAAATATTCTTTAATTTTTTAATTAAATAATTTATAATCATTGATTAAGATTGACATCTATCAATATGTCAAAGTGATTCGACTAAACTTATCTATGCATGATTATAATATACAATTTAATTATTTCGTCGTCTAATATTCTAATTGAACATAAAATATGGATTTAGTTTCTACTTTTTAAAATCTAATTATGTTCATTCTTACTAATTAGTAATTGATTTATAATTAATGTTTAAAATTTTCTTTTCAAATCTTAACACATTTTGCTTAGAATTTTTTTTAAATCATTATTAATCAATAGTAGTAGAACATTCTCTTTAATTACTTTAGAGTGACAAAATTTTCATTAAATTACTCAACTATTTTTTATACGGTTCATATTATATCAAGTCCTCTGGCTAAGCTACCCTAAATATAATATGTTATAAATAGTACCAAAATATAATAATTTACAAATGAAATACATTGGTAATCTAAATCTAAGGATCAATTATACAACCCTTATAATAAGAAAATTTACAAACACATAATTAATATTACATTTAGAATTCTTATAATGTGATACAAAACTTATTCTTTAATAAATGTCCACACATTTGTTTAAATATGTTCATACTTTAAGTTATGAGATAATTACTTTTTCATAATAAAAAATCATAACACATGCTGGTTTTACTGTTTCATTAATATTCCATTTTTATAAAATTAGAATTATATATGAATAATTTAATAGTAATACGTAAATTCAATTTCAGTTTCATAATTATTATGTCATTATAATTTTAGTTGTACAATAATTATTTCAATGATTTTTTAGTATAAAAATATCAAATTAAAAATAAAAATATCTATAAATATATATAATTATTATGTCATTACAATTTTAGTTGTACAATAATTATTTCAATGATTTTTTTAGTATTAAAATATCAAATTAAAAATAAAAAAAATCTATATATATCTATATATATATATATATATATATAATTGCAACTAAATGATTGAGTGCAAGGGTATAGACTAAAATTTTGGACAAAATTTCAAGCTGAATTGGATCCGTCCCGAATCTATTTATCAAGCTTACTTGTCATTATAAATCTTGATTGTGACTATACACCGGCCAAGGTTTTTTGTTCTTTATCTCAAAATCACCTGCACTTCCTGCTACACTTGTATTTACCTTCGATCCTTTACGTTCATTGCTCTTATCGTTTCACATGAAGGCATATTTATAATAAACACTTCTTGGTGACAATGGAAAATAATACTGTTAGAGTGTCCCATATTGCTTAGACATGAAGATGTTAAAAAGTTTATAAGTGGTAAGGGTCAACTATCCAAACAACTGGTTCTAGTTATTTGTACAATAATTGACCCAAGCCCAATTATTATTAGTGGACCCTTATCACTTATAAACTTTTTAACATCTTCATGTCTAGGCAATATGGGACACTCTAACAAACACATTTTTATCTTCAAATATTTATAGAATAACTATATGATGTTTTGGTTGTGTATGGGGTCAATTAGATTCAGCTCAATCTCTCTCCAAACCTCCTCAAAACACTTCAATGTTTGCATCAAACAACACTTAAATTATAGATAATTCCCTTAACTAGCATTCCTTCTTTTATTTTTGTTTTATATACGTAAATTTTAATTTATGCAATAATTATTAAATCATATATTTTGTGTAAGTTATTCAACAAGTTAACAAATAAAAATAAACCAAGTTGAATTTAAATAATTAAATTCAAATTCTTACAATTTAGAATAAGAAAAATTCAAGCATTTACAATCTTTAGGGAATATAAGAATTAGTGCTTATAAAGATTTTTAAAGTATCTCTTCGACTTTACATAATTAGAAGATTTCTAAAGGATCTCTTCCACTTTATACATACACTCAAAATCCATGAATTAATATCTAACGATTTTTAAACCACTTAGAAAACATTTCATTCTTTTATTTAGAGACTATATATGCAACTAAAGATCGTTATTGGTATAACAAGTTCGTCAACGAGTTTTCTAATAGGTCGAGTATCACCTAATAGAATCATCCTTGTGCCTTCATATATATCTCTTCGATTTTCGAATTTAGTATTATTAAAGAGGCCAAGGACTTCAAGGATCTTTACTCTCTAAAGATTGATATTATATCATCAAACCTTCTTTTTTTTTTTTTGAAACAAAACATATTCATAAAACTAAAGAAAGCATCAACTCAAAAAAGCAACTAAACCCAAAGTCAATAGGCTTTATCCTATAACACCCGAACCTAGAGCCTCTTCTGAATCGATAACAACCGACGGACAATCAAAAGAAAGAACTGAAACAATACTGCAAGGGATAGAAACCCACTCAAACTGGTATGCATAAGATAAAGCCACTCTAGCTAACGTATGAGACGCTTTATTAGCATTCCGAGAAGTCCAATAGAAGGACAAAATAATATTAAGATTAAAAAAAACACATCATTTATATACTCGATTTATATATGACCAACGTCCACAGATAAAGAGAGAAAATTTTTATTATTACGAAAAATGATATAAATAAAGTATTGTGAATTTTTTTTTAAAAAAAATTAAAGTTATTGAAACTCTATTTGTATAAATATCTAACAACACTGTAATTCTATTTTCATATATTCTCAAAAATCATATCATGAGTCTGAGTTCTGACGATTGTCTCACATTTGAGACTAGTGTCAATTTACTTTTTGACTTAAAAATTTCCCGTACCATTACAAGATTGATGTCACTTAGTTTTTGAAATTTTACTCTATCATCGTCGACATCAGTTTAAGTTTTGTTGAGGCGCAAAATTTGAAGAAGTCCAATGATACACAACCTTATCCTTACCTAATAGAGAGATTCTTTCTAATAAATCTACCGTCTACGTGCAAAGTAATACGAAGATCTTACAAAATTATAAATAGATGTGCATACATACGTGAGAAATAAAATAAAATCAATCAATCAATCAAATAAGTATAAAAGGTAACAAAAACAACTAAATATAAAAATACAACACAATGCAAATAAATATTAAAGAGAAACAATAATCGTAATATTAAAAAAAATAACGAGCATGGGTAATAAATATATCACAAAATAACATACATGTAGAACATGTTTAAGATTAACAATAAACGTTATGAGAAATACATACCAGAAGAAACCCGTACCGACCACAAAAGACATGTACAGGAATAACTATGATCAGGCCAGTCAAAACCTTAATTACTCTGGATAAGAATCAAACTAAGCTACACACTCTAGAAGATAAATACTACACAATATTTATCCATAATTAAAACATTTATTACAATTCTTTACTGAAACTTAAATTCTCCAACATCTAACTAAGAATCATTCCCTATCATACCTGTTTCTAAAGGCTTCAAATCATGTGAGCATTCACCAAATTCAAGCTATGCTCGGACTCTTCTACTGACAATGACTTTATTAACGTGTCATCTGCACCCTCAAAGTGTGAACATTTTTTAACAAGATTTGACCAAATGTACTCAATTTTTCGATCTTGTAAAACCTATTAGGTTTGGTAAAAATTTATTGATCTAGTCTAACCAGGGGTTAATGGGCTCTACGTATATAGCTCAAATTTTTTTAATAAAACGACATCAAGAAAACTTTTAATTTTAAAAAATTCAAAGAAGTATTGAACATTTTTGGCTTTCGATTTAGATTCTGACAGACTTACTCCTATTTCCGATATACTTTTCCTTATTCCTTCTTTTGCTAACAACTAGGCCCACATACATCCCAAACTTCATATGTACTGTTGACCTTTTTCTTTAATTATCAATGTGATCCTTCATTTGTGCACTTTCTGTCATCATCAAAGTATACAAATGCTGCTTTTGATATAAATGACCAGTAAGTAAACTCTTTCGATGCTTACTTTCAAGTCATTTCTATAAAAAAGCAGCAGTTATTTCATTGATACCTCTTTTAGGACCTCGTCATCCAAACTTAATAATATTACAACTGTGCACCTTTGACAGATTCTCTTCCTTCTTTGGCACTCTCAAATTCTCGAGCAGCTTTCTTCTCCTTCCAATGTTGTTGCGTATCCCTATTGAATAAGAACTACCCTTATCTTTACCTTGACATAGATTAAATTCTAAATTTTACCATCCACTAAAAATTTAAGACATATCTTTACAATACTTGGTTGGATTAATTATGTTTTAATAACACTTTAAAAGTCAAGATGAAATAAGTAGATGCAAACACATATATTTACGTGTCTGGTTAATGTAACCTACATCTGTAGGAGAGTTGACTACAAAATTCAACTGGTTTACCCTTTCCCAAATTTGTCAACTGCGGCTGGAAAAGTTACTGAGCCTATCAACAACATCATTCGTCTGTCATCCCAAGTTATAGAATCTTCAATAAGAACCTACGAAGGTTGTGTATTCCTTGGATCCACTAATGGAAAAAGGAGCTCCAAACAAATGCACATGCGTACGCATTTTGTTTTCTTAATCTTATAAGATTCCAAATTAATCACTTTGGTAAGGATTGCCGACACAGCCGATTTCGGCTGAAGCAGATACCTAAAAGTGCCACTTACAATTTCCAAACCCCATTTCTTTTTTTGGGATGTTCATCCTAGATAATGACCTAACAATGTGAAGTGGTGGACAGTGGACACCACTCTTTAGTCGATTAATAGTCATGTAATAATAATAGTTATGTGACTCCTGATATCATCAAATTCAAAAGTAAAAATTAATGGATATAATGAGATTCTTGGTAGAGTTTTAAAAATGTGAGATTTTAATTTTTAATATTTATGTAAAATTAATTACTCATCATAATCAAATTCTTTAATTTTTCAAATAAATTATACAAAACCTGCAATATAATTGATAAATTTTTATATATTTTAAAATTTTATTTATATACACTAAAAATAATAATTCTTGTTTTAAAATTTTAAAATAGCTTCTTGTGGTTTTGTGTCGTGAAAATAGAACCGTATAGGGTCCACTCCCTTGCACTTTATTTACTTTGAGAATCGAGAAAGTAGTAATAATACCATATTACCGAAAGGCAAAAGCATTGAAAGACATGCATGCTTTTAATGTCAGTTCTTTGAAATAACGCTTAGGATGTCACTATCTATGTATGTAACAGTAGAGGTAAAACAAAAGGCCATATCCCATTCTTGGGATCTCTTTACGGACTTAACATATGAAAAAGATGACAACTCGATCGATGTACTGGCTTGCAAAAGAAATGCGGCAAGAACTGTTATGCCAACAAAGCAATAGTACATTACCACTTTATAAGTACTGTTTTCAATCAATATTCCAAGACGATCAGATCCGGAAGGGGTCCTTAGACAACTTGCACAAATCAATTAGAAAGGTAACTAAGGCCAACATTCATGTCATGATCCAATGTCACGTCATTATTTAGTGATACATATGTTTACATAGCTAAAAGGAAAAGAAAGAACCAGAAATTTTAAAAAAAAATTATCCCATAACTTTCATGACATGTCTATTGTATTATTACCAGATATAATAAAGCACAAAAGTTAACTTAGACGCTTCTCCCTCTTTCCCTTCACGTATATCAACCATTATAACTTATAAGCTTGCGAAAGAGCAAACGATCAAGATCTTTGCTGTGATCTTAGAGCATGCCTAGTGATGGTGGGGATCAGGGCCCCCAGGACTTATCCTAAGAGACACATTGAAGACCCCGTCTTGTCTTCGCATGCTTTCCATCACCATCTCTTCTGCAGTCTCTATCAATGAACGATTCCTCTGGTGACGAACTAGTGGACGAGGTTCGGAACTCGAGAATGAAAGCAGAACAAGGAAAATGCAAAGGAGGAACTTCTGGGTAGGCGGCATATTGGCGTTCTCAGTTTGGGTAAGAGCTGCAAGACCATTTACATACCAAAGGGTAGAGCTTTAGAGTTATGGGGTTTGGATATATATAGAGCTGATTTCTTCATAAAAATATTACAGGGGTCGAATAGAGCAATCTTTAATTGGGAGGGAAACCACAAGGTGATAATGCATGCACACTAGCTCGTGACACGTATCACCGCTTCTCATCTTCTCATTTTTGTTCTTGTGAGTGTCTACCTAGTGGTCTCGTTTTTCTTCCTAAGAGGCTCTTAAAGATTCTTTATGTCATATAAATGAATTGCCAATTACGTCGTGTTCACACTGACATGGATTCAACGAGAACCCGATATTGGTAAAATGGTGGCTCTTTCGTCAACCCTTCATCTCATGGGTTTCAACTGATCATTTCCTACCAATAAGTTCACACATAATAGCAAGTAAATTACAAACTTTGCATTCCTACTCATCATTTGCCATGTCAGGTCCTCGGAAACTAGTGTAGGTCTAGTCAGAAATGGCTGGCATCATCCACAGGTTAAGTTGGAAAGCCAAATTACCAAAAGCTTGCATAGCGTCGAAGGGTCAATCTCGTTTTATTATACATTTTCTTACCAAATGTATTAGGAGCTGCATGAGAAAGTCTTTAACATTTCCCAAGATCCAGTGATTTTGTTTTTGACATAAAAATTGGAACTGTTGGATGACTTACTAACTTCAGGTCTCGAATTCAAAATTTCATCTTGTTAGTTTGAAGAATTCATATATGTAAATGGCTGACTATTCAATAGGACCACTTTAAACTTTATTAGCCATCCTAACTCTCATAAGATATTAGATGTCGGCGATTTTCATCCTATTTAGAAGAACTTGCGTCCGTTGTCGTCAAATCAGAATAGACTGGCAGGCCCGACCACAGAATTAAAAAATCGGTCATGTCATTTGTTTCAATGAACATTGAGCACCCAGAAGTAGCATTCCCAAAACCTAATCACGAGACCCTCTTTTTTGTTAATCAATTTGATAAGTTTTCAGCTAACCATAACTTTTTGTCATTGTTTATTTTAACAATTAATCACTTTTTCAGTTCCCTCATTCTATTTAACTATTTTTCTTGCATAACTAATTTCGTAGTTCTTGAAGACTAAGGAGGAGCTTCTTCGCAACTTATAGTTAACTTATTTCAAGGAAGAATTTAATAATTCTTTTTCTGATCAAGGGAGATTTTTTTTTCACAGAACTTCAATGGAGATTTTTTTTGCCAAATCAAGTAAACGAAAATTCCAAACACGTAGGGGAGAGAGTACCCTGTGCAAGTATGAATGGAGTAGTTTGAGAGGGTTTGAATATAATTGCATGCTTCACGTTTTCTTGTCTTATTCTAAGCATATACAGTACAACAAAAATGACATTCGGCTATGAAAAAATTCGACAATACAATTTCTAAAATCGTGGTTAATAGTAATTAACGATGATTTATATTCGTCGCAAAAAATATCGCCAAATCCTCATAGCTGAAAATCATATATAGGTGACGTTTTTCACTAATCGTCACTAATAGTTTTTGCCTACACTTTATTTTTGTAGCTAAAAACTATTAGCGACATTTAAAAAAATCATCGCCAATACATTTTCGCTATGTTTAGTTTTCGTAGCTAAAATATTTTAGCTACGTTTTCATAAACGTAGCAAAAGATTTTTAGCTATGTTTTTCAAAACGTAGCTAAATGTTTTTAGTTACGTTTTATAAAATGTACTCAAATTTTTAGCATAACTTTTAACGCAGTGTTATACCATGTTAATTATAATTATTTATACCATTTTTATTATATATTATTGTATATACTGTTTAGATTTTTTTGTTAAATTATTATATAAAAATATAATACAAAATTAATTAATGATTTGAAGCATTGTATATAAAAAATAATATATCATTAAATTATACCATCAAAAAAATATTCTTGGTATAAAGATTTTAATACAACTTTAATAATTCTTATAGACAAGATAATAAATATAGTGATCATTTTACAAATTATAAATATTGAGATTACAAAAATTACAACGTGACTAGAATAACTATAGGTTTGTCCATGTCGATAAGATCAACTTCATACATTAGCTATCATATACGAAAGATTAGTCATAAGAATCATGAAAGCTACTTCACGATTTGTAGAGTGCCTGAAATTATGCAGAATTAAGCTAGTTTGTTTTCAATTAAGAAAGAAAAAAGGAGGGTGATGGAATAGGAAAGTAATCCAGCAAAATATTTATTGAAAACCATTAACTACTTTCCAAAATACAACTTCTTTATCATGTAAGCACTCAACAATCCAACCTAGAGTAAAACAAAAAATGATTGTTATAATATATATGCATTGGGTGCATCCATAACTTCAACAACAAAATAAAATTAAGTTTTTTTTCTTCTCAACCTAACAAATAAAGCGTCAAACAAAGGCATATTTGTAAGGCACAAACAAAATCTGTGGCTAAAAAGATTGCTTCAAGTGTTAAAACAATGAAAAGCAAAGCAACAATGTTAAAATAAACCAGTAGAAGTGCAATTGAAGTTATAGATTATTCTATTAACTATTTTTCTTATTTAAGATAGCTCACTGATAATGATAAGTGTCAAATCCAAAAAATAAATTAGCATAAGGCTCTATAGGAAGGGACTACATTCATCTAAATGTCTACCAGATATATAACATAGAAACTAAAGGGATGGATGTCAAGCATTGTTAATAATTCAAAATGGATCTTCAAAAACCTTATTAAGATATATCACTCTTAAGCTGAAGTAATTTCATGGTAAGGAGCAATCAAATCAAATATGAAAATTGGTTGAATTAAAAGATCAAGCAGTTACTTTTTGCGCTTGAGTGGACCAATTTTATTACTAGATTTGGTGGGCTTTCCCCGTGGTGTTTGTGAAACTCTTCCAAAAAATAGGGGAGACGAAACTCAATGCAATAATATAGGAGGGGTTCAAAGAATTATACATCTTCAATCCAAGATCATATTATGAAAGTTATGGCAAGTACTCCTATGTATGTATTGGTCAACCGTGCTCAAGCCAGTCACTTTAGGTCCCAACTAGATGTGTACAGGAGGCCAACACTCGCATAATCCAAATCTATAATGAAGCATATTTCTGCATGTCTTATCTAGAAGTTTACTTTCTAACATGCAATCAATAGAAGAGCAAAAAACATAACTTACTTCCTTTCCAAAGAGCAAAAAACTAATGAAAAACAAACATTGAAACCCAAAAGCATGTAACATGGTATATTTACTACAAAGCTTGAACATATAACCCTATTAGCTGAGGTACGAATATTATTAGAAGAACCTGGAATCATTAAAAAGAAAAATAAGAGCCGTTTGTTATGAGGTACGTCCAATATCACATAGCAACTATTCGAAACAAAACATAAAATACCTTGAGAGATAGAAACATATAATCATAGATGCAAGTTAAAAGAGAGGACAAAGTTAACAATTAGCAACTCAATCAGTACTCAGTTTTTTTGAACCTCTTCCAAAGCTTTTACCCTCACCTCCTCCGTGAGGATGATCTATTGGATTCATATAAGCACCTTAAACAACCGATCTTTGACCTGGGGACGGATCTAAACATTTTTTTGAGTGCGGAAAAAATTTTAATGGGGGAAAAATTTTAATGAGAGCAATTTTTTTAATGGGATCAAAACTTAAAATAATAAAAATTTTATATAAATTTTTTTGGAGACAATAGGGGTAAGCAGGGGAATGTGGATCTGTCCATGTTTCGACCCAACCAATGACTCTGTCCAGCCTTCCTAAGCTTACTCTACAAATTTGTAGAGTAAAGTCAGAGATTACTCCATCATGTAGTCAAAATTTAAAAATATAGCTAATTTAATTTAATTACATATGCCCACCATCCATGTTGGCTGTACGGAGAGTTGACAAGGTTGTCCATTTTGACCGGTCCAAACTGACAACCCAACCAGAACTACCTGTTTCCTTCAACTGAGTGTTTGTGAACCGCAAGTACACAGTTGTTGAAGTGAGTAATAAATCGGTAAAAACCGAGTTGTGTCCACAAGGATTATGAGAAAGTTCTAATTTACGCTAGCTAACGGTGTTTAAAATCAGGTTGGGTGAAATTTTTGGAAATTAAAAGCAATGTAAAGAATTATTAAAAACTCAAATGAATTTCTAAGCAACTACCCAATTCAATGCAACCAAAATAACTATGAATGTGACATATCTATGCAATAACTAATTAAGAAAAGAATGCAATAATTTACTAATTAAAAGTATTAACTTCAATGGGGAATGAATTTCTCTTAGGAAATGATATTTTTGCCAACCTTAATATTGAATTAGCTATCCTCCACAAATAAAAAATCCTAACCTTGTATGTGAATTTTAATAGTAATTATTCTCCTTCTCTCAAAGGTGAATTAATCTATCCACTCTAGACATCACTCAGTAATCCCTTACTTAATTTCTTTTTAGAGTTTCTTAAGTTCCAAACCCAAACCTTCTATTTTTACCTCCTAAGTTTCTTAGGTCTCCCATCTCATAAGAAAGTCCTAGCTGAAATTCCTTCAATCTTCTAGCACCCCCTTTTTTAAAGGTGAATATATACCAAGCAAACTTCGAATGATCCAAATTAAGAACAAGTAAACCCAAGAAAAATCAAACATGAATTACAGCAATGTTTAATGTTAAAGCAACACCAAAACATCAAATCCCTAAGAGAAATTAAGGTGCTAGCCACAAATCATTATGCCAAGCAATCTAAAAGCATAAACCCCTAGACAAACTCATGAAGGAGATCAAATATAAATGAAGAACATAGTTCCAACTGCTGCAGAACAGTGTGCTCTCTTTCTGTTTGGATGCTTTGTTCTTCAATGGAGGCTTCGTTGTTCTTGTCTGGAGGCTGCGTCTCTTGGTTCAAGTGGAGGCTGCGTTCTTCTTGGTTCTGGTGGAGTCTGTGTTGTTGGAGGCTGGCTGTGTGTGTGAGTGGAATGAAGGTAGGCTGCGTTGATTTTGCAGTGAATGGAGGGATACCATGTTAAATAACCGTTTCACCACAACAGTTTAAGTTGTTATGTGAGGCAACTTAATTGATTTTATATATTTACTAACACACCCCCTTAAGTGAAAGCCCTTTGGGCTTGAAACTTGCACAGACTCTCTCTACCTTGTGCTGAATAATAGGTGGGTGATAAGATTTGAACTCACGACCACTTGGTCACAAAGGCTCTGATACCATGTTAAATGACCGTTTCACCACAATAGCTTAAGTTGATATGTGAGGAAACTTAATTGATTTTATATATTCACTAACAATGTGTGTGTGTCTCTGTTGGTGAGTGAAGGTTGCGTCTCTGTTGATGTGTGGAGGCTGCGTTAGTGGAGGGGTCCAGCCTATGTCTCTTTATTTCTTTCTTTTTAAAACACGCTAAACCCTCCTCATCTTTTGCTCCTTGGCTGCGCAACATTTTTGTCTTTCTTCAAACCAAGACCGAACCCTCCACTTTTACAATGCAGCGCTACGCAACGTTTTTCTCTTTTCAAATCGCTAAACCTCCTTTTGCGTTTTTACTCAAGTTGCATTTTTCTTTCTTTTTAAAACAACACCAAGCCTTCTCCCTTTTTGCTTGGTTGGCTGCGTTGTTTTTCATTTTTTTTTCAATCAATGTTGAACCCTCCTTTTGTACGTTGTGTTTTCACCTTATGCATAGTCTTCAATTTGCTGTTGGTGTATGACATTTTGTGCATTCCAAATTTGCTATCTTTTTGCTCTATTTTTCCAAAAAAGTCTTAACACTCAAAGATAATATAAAAATAGTAATTTAGCATAATATCTATCCCAAAATACTGCACCATTCACCTATACTAATGCATCAAATAAAAGCCTATCAGTATCTCTATCATTGAGTCGCCACAGAGTTTAGCAATATCCCACGGCCACACCCAACATCCAAAGCCAACTTCACCATTGACCAATCACCGACACACCCCACCATTCTCTGCATCATGTCATGATGCAATGCCAACGAACTATAAAAGAAGTTCCCGGCGGTGAAAAAAAGGCAAACCCCTGACAGAGCTATTACGCAACTTGTGAACCTAGTGGCGAAGCGGGCAGCGCCACCTGGGCCGTTTCCAAAGAGAAAAAAGGCCTCCAAAAAGATACAGATGGGTTCGAAGTAGAAAAGAAACGTGAAAGAAAGAACAGAGAAGAAGACGACATGGAACTAGAGGAAGAGAAGTGTTTGCCACTGGTCCATGCCATAGATAAAGTAGATTTAGGTCTAATCTCTGGTTGTGGAGGGGGTTTTCCATTTCTAAGATTGAAATGGTGGAGGTGAGGCTTCATCGTGAGTGACATGGAGCAGAGGATGAGAGATGAGTGTTTTAAGCTTTATGGCCTTTTATTTTAAGCGTCATTCTCGTTTTCATTCCGTCTTAAAATTATTTGATATATTTTGCGACGATTCTTTAAATCGTTGCCGAAGATCATATTAGGCAACGATTTTAAAAAAATCATCGCCAAATGGTCAATCAAGGTCATCTTTTCGCAACAAATCAAGACACTTTTGCTACGATTTTTTAAAATCGTCGCTAAAAAGTCCACATTTTGTGACGTTTTTTCAAAACGTTGCTAAAGGGTCTACATTTTGTGATGTTTTTCAAAAACGTCACATTGAAAAACATCACAAAATATGAACCTTCCAAATAGTCCTCATTTGGTGACGATTATGAAAATCGTCACAAAAGAGTTTTGCGACGATTTTTAAAAGTGTCGTCTAAGACTTACTTTTAACTACAATTTTTAAAGCGTAGCAAAAAAATGTCGCTAAACATTTCTTTGTTGTAGTGATAAGAACTCGAGGTTATGTTCAATTGAACATACCCTCGATGTTTTGAAGCTTTGTTATTTAAACCCTTATTTTAAATACTCAATTATCTAGTTTTTCACAAGTTACTCTCCCCTTTATTTTTCAATTGAATTCCAACCTAATTTTTGTTCTTTAAGCTTTGTAATTCAAAAGTTTAAAACGTGTAAAGTTTAATCAATTCTCTAGATTATTTCCAATTGTTGATTCAATTCCAAACAATAAATTTTCAATTTTGTTAACTTTTCAGTTGAATTAAATATGGTTAAATATAAAAAGTGAATAAAATAGCCAAATTTTTAATTCTTCGCAAAAATAGCTAGAAGTTAGAGTCTTTGTTAACGGATCTAAAATAGCAAGCCACGTCAGCTATAATAAGATAAACATTTAATGGCTGGAGTAAGTCAATTTACACAAGTTATAATTAAATTAAATTAATTATTAATAAAAGAAAAAAGAAATCTTATCCTAACTCAAGCTTCTTTTTATCCATCTTTCTCTCATCTGCTTATATTTATTGTCTTTGTGCATCATCTGCCTACATTCAGGGACGGAGCCAGACTCAACTCTAAGAGGGGGCCGGGGGCTAACATCTAAATGCAAAAAAATAATACAATTATATAATATTTTTAAAGGGGGCCACTTATATTTGTAATTTTAAAAATTTTAATTATATAAGTAATTTTTTTTAAAAAAAAATTGAAAGGGCATGGCTCCGTCCCTGCCTACATTCGTTATCTCTTCCTACAATCTTAGTTCTTAAAAATGCTACGAATGGTCTAGCTTTTCAATGTCTCCTTCTTAAGAAATCTGTCTACTTTATAGGGTAAATTTTTAGAGATATTGACTATGAATTTATATTTTTCTTAAAAGGTGGATTCAATATTTTTGCTTATGGTTAATTGGTTGTTGGAAGTTTTTCTTGTTGGAGTGCTTGACTAGTTAAGGAACTGACGTTCCTTTTTGGCTGGAAAATGCATGTACCTAAGTTTGTTCTCTGAAAGAAAGAAGGAACAAAACTTTTTAGTTGCTAAGCAGTGGTAAATATCAAAGCTAATTGGTGGGGTGGAACCTAATTTCTGCCACTAAGTTTCCTCTATAAGCAACTACAAATACGTTATCTCTTCTAACTAATTAGTTAGGATATCCAACTCTAGTTTGATATCTGGATTTTTCTTGTAAGCTTAAGTAGTGTGCTTATGGAATGTATAACCTTATTTTTTACTATTTTAGGTTGTTGACACTTTTTTTTTTGATAAGTCAGAAAATTTATAAATAAATATAAGGTACATACAAATGCCAATCTCTTATCTAAACCAAAAGAACCTAACTTGTGAGCATGACGGACTCTATAATTGTTCCCCATGACTGTACAACCATAACAGTAACCTAAACCATATCTACCAACAAAACGATCATAACAAGAGTCACCTTACCAATAATACAAATATTTCTTACAACAGTTCCTGATAAAACTACTCAAGATTACCTACTATCCCAAAATTAGAGAAACTCCACATCAGGTTTGAATTCTTCTCATTTCCAAACCAGAATATTATCTTGTTTGACAATGAGTATATTTAATGTAAAACTAGATTGATTTTATCTGAAAATTTGGGTTGAAATTTATACTAAAAAGAAATATATATTGCCCTTTATTTTATAATATAGGATTACATTTAGATCTGTTAACAGAAACTCTAATATCGGGCTGTTTTTGTGAAAAAATTGAAAGTTAAGATATGTTATTGTCACTTTTTAAAATTGAGGTTATAATTTATTTATTTTTATATTTAATAGTTTTGAATCCTTTTATGTTGATTTAACAAATCAAGAGAGATGGATCAAGCATATAAACAATAGTACCTTTACCGGACCCATACTCTTAGGTATTTCTTCTATTCGTTGTATCAACTTTATCAATGTGTTTTACATGACATTTTATAGTGTTTATGTTTGTTATTCTAGTATTACTAATTAAATTCTGTAGTTAAGATGTAAGGACACACTTCAAACATCTCAATGCTTTGTCAAATTCTCGTAACACGTACATATGCAAGCTCTATCAATGCTTTGTCAAATTCTCATGACAACCCTATTTCTAAAAAAAGAACACAATTCTACGACATATTTGATATTTATCTGTACTAATACCAATAATGTTAAGTGACCATTTTATCACAATAGCTTAAGCTGTTGTGTGAGACCAACTTAATTGGTTTTATATATTTACTAACACTCCCCCTAAAGTGAAAGCTATTTGGACTTGAAACTTGCACAGGGTCACTCTACCTTGTGCTGAATAATAGGTGGGTGGTAGGATTTGAACTCACGACCATTTGATCATATAGTCTATGATACCATGTGAAGTGACAATTTTACCATAATAGCTTAAACTGTTGTGTAAGGCCAACTTAATTGGTTTTATATATTCACTAACAAATAATACATCATGCAACAAGCAATTAATACTCTAGTTAAGTCAAAAGTACTTCTACCACTTTCTCACCAACCATCGAGGATTTCTAGTCAGTCAACTTCTAAACTTTGAAATGTTAATTTCTAACGCTTTAATTTTTTTCAAGATTAGTAAATCACTCTATTTTGATGAATATTTGACTCAAAACACTTGTAAAAGTTTCTTAAATTTGTTTGAAGATCAATGAATTTTTCTTTAAATTTTAAAATAAAAATTTCTTGATTATCTGTAAATAATCATACAAATCCTTAATTTATTAAAAAATGACTAAAACAATATTATAAAATATTACAATGATTTGTTAATGCATTGAGTAACTTCATTTTTCTTGTTATTGGTTTACTTGACTTGAATTATTTTGAATCTCTCTTGCATTGTATTTGGTGCTCCACTTTGCTCAATTTGATTTTGGCCCACTTATCCCTTACTTTAAACTTGATTGACAAATTAACTTACTAATATCGTCAACAATAAAAAATGAATAGTAACATTTTTATCATCAAAATTGTGAGTTGAAAGCTTACTTAATCTAATATAAATATATATATAAATCAAATCAAAGTAATATACACAGTTAAAAGATCAAGATAAATTATAACTACCTAAAATATTTGGTTGATTATGATCATATCCAAAGACTCTTAACATCCCTCCTTAAGATGAGGATGAATCGAAGTATAGTAATGATCTTGTTCGTTTGTTAAAAAAAAAAATCAAAGTGTAGTGATCATTTGTTAGTAAGAAGAGAATAAATGACATGTAGACTTGATAAACAACTTTAGCTTACATGGTTATTAGGGAGCTCCAAAGTCCAACCTATATGTATATAGGTTGACTTGACGATTTTAATACAATATGACTGATAGTTAGTTAAAAGAAATTACAACTACGGAAAAAAAATATAATTAGTATGATACCATATTGAAATAATTAATAAAAATAACGAGAAAGACGTTAAAAAATGAAAGAAAAAGATTAGAGTTACGTGATTTAACCTTAAAGACATGTTTATTTGTATTAGATGTACCATTAAAAGTCCCTATTTATAAATAAAGTCCTATACTAAATTAAAAATAATGGATACACAAATCAAATCAAAGTAATATAGATTTATGATTTAAATAAATCACAACTAACTAGGAAAAAAATTAATATTAAGATGATAATATTAGAAGACATTTTTGACATCTTATAATTTCTTATGTATATTTTCGTATAGTTAGATTATTTTTAGGTTTCTATTCATAGTTGAAGATAATGAATATTTATAATTTTAATTCAAAATAAACTTAAATTGTACACATGTCATTTTAGTTAGATATTGCTTATGAATATTTGATTGCACGCACTTTTTCCTTTTGTGCGTTTTCACGTTTCTTCCATTGCATTTTGTCAAAAACGGAAGTCTAATGCCGTGCAAATGACGAGTGCATAAATTAAAGCACCGAGTAGTCAACGATTATAATAAAGACCAAAAGGTAGATACATTCATTCTGGAAATTTAAGAGGAGCAACAGAGAGATATTGGTTGATTAGCTTAATGATGTGGTGGACACCAACTAGCTATAGCTAGCCAATCTACTGGATGTAATTACGTCATGAGTGACCTCATTAAGGCATACCAAAGCAAAGAGTCGAATGATTTTTCTTTTCTTTTTTAATTTATATTATGTATCTCAGTTTAGTCGGACTAATCTTAAGTTCTAAGGTCCCATTTCAAGAGTCTTAGAAAAGGTAAATCTGAAACTTCAAAATCCCTCGTATTCTTACATGACCTACATTTGTGCGCACAATTTGATACACTATGAAATAATAGCATACTTTGAAAGTGTGAAGAAAAAGCCGGATGGTTGAGCACAAAATCAATTTGTTTAAGGTTTCCTAGTGCTTTCAGATAAGCTTTATCTTGTCTTTATGGAAAACTACAAAATCTATCATTCCGTAACCTAAAAGTAAAAGGATTTAAATCTATGTTATCCCTCACCGGCGCCAATAGCTACAAAATATACATGCATGTGTACTCTTTTTCCATTTGTCCTTTTTTACTTAGCTCTTTCATCTCATGTCGATTTTACTATTTCTTGAAGTGGAATGCCGAGAAAAGCAAGCAACATTATGGTTGAATTTTATTTAATATATTTTATTAGGATATATGTTATATATCTACGTAATTAGTTTTGACATTCTTTATTAATTGAATATATAAAATATTAATTATAATGGGATTCAAAAAGATGCGGAAGAATCCTATACAAAATAGAAGTCTACTCTTTAACAAATTTGAGGTATATCACGTTGGTGATATATGTATTGCTGGATTTATTGTGGATAGGAGATAAGGGAATTTGTTTACGTGTTTGTTAAGGGTTCTTGCTGGTGAATATCATGTATGATTCTATCCATAGAAGATGTGCATCTTGCGTGGGGCATTAATTACATATGACAAAAACACAACTTACGTGATTTAAGGGATATAAGATAAAGAGCGATTGGTTGGCGGACATGCTAGGGATTTATGTGTTCTTGAGTTGAATGGATTGCTTGCCGTATCCCATTATCGACGTGAACAAGACAGCGATGTTCTTTTCAATTGTTGCGACATTTTAAGATATATGAAGTTATTTTTCATAGGTGTGGCCAGGGTTTTTGTATGTGCAGATAACGTTGAAGTGCAGAAAATTATGAGACAATGGTAGATTAGGTATGCGTAATCTCTTGGCTGCATCATTTTTCATTGGTTGCGCGTGATATCTTTATTGAATTGTTTTTGGTTGGATGTGCGCAACTTCTTGGCTGAGTCGTGTTGATTGGCTACATGTGGTGTGCGTGTGCAACTCCATCTTGGGCAGCAACAATTATTAATTGATTTTCTTATGGGATGTGTATACTTTGGTTGGTGAATGTGTTATCGATACAGCTGTGACTTCATGTTGATGTTTATGTGAATCAGCCAATTGTTGTTGCAACGACTTCCAGATTTATTTCAGTGGAGCTGAACCTTTCGGAAAGTTGTTCTTCTCTTTTATCTCAAGTGTATTATTGTTTTGTTCTTAGTTGATTGATTACTTGAGTTATTTGTTTATTGTTTTTCATTAAAAGATTTATTGAGAAAATCCTCTGTTGAGGTTAGCACGAGTCAGTCGTGTTATTGGGTGTGAAATCCTTTCACGGGAAGTGATATTGAGATATAGTATCAAGGGTTGAGTGGTGTCGGCTCAGTAAAACTTTGGGTAAATCTATTGCACTTCGGTGAAAGCGATTAAACTGGATAAGAGCCCCGTAGATGTAGAGAAGATGTGCAGAACTGCATTACCAAATTTAGGATGTTTTTTATAATTTCGTTTTTTTATTGTTTTGTTTTCGTTTGTGCTAGAGACGTCTATGGTAAAATTGGAAAGTTTGCGAAACTACGACCATCTACAGTTTTTCAATATTTATTTTTTTCAATTTGAAGTTGAATAATTAAAAAATTTCAAACATTTACACTATAGAAATAGATTAATGAAATATTTTTCCTTTTATCATAAAAATATATTGTGTCATGAACTAAAAAGATGGAATATTATTGCGATTTTTTAAAAGTACAACTGCACTATGAAAAGTTTACTACTCAGAAAATAAGAGAAGTCACAAAAAGTGTGGCCGAAAAATGTTAAATTTCATTGGTTCTCAAGCAATAGAATAGTGAAATGCATGGGATGATGAGACTGGACCACTCTTCCACCGCTAGTGCAGTCGACCACATCTCAACTCAGTCTATTCATCATGTTATATGCCTTGACTTCCCACCGTCAGCTTACTAATCTATACTTAGTGCTTTAGAAAAATATTTATTCTCAATGGCCAAAACAGAAAAGTCAATGGCCGATTAACGTTAATGCGTCGAACGGCAAAAACGCCATTTTGTTATTAGTCAATCGAGTTATTGTTGTCCTTATAAAAACAAGTGTAAAAGAAACCGACAACTTTGCCATTACTTGATTTTTTTAAATATATTTTTTTAAAATTTTTAGAAAAAATCTTATATTTTACTAGACGATTAAACATCACATAAAAACATGAAGTATGTATACATTTAATATAATACGTTATTTTTTAAAATATTAAAATATAAAAAATAAGAACCGATCAAATTACTTAAAATTTTTGTATCTTTTACGTAAAAATTTAAATAATACATAATTATGATATTACTTTAATTTGTTAAGAAAATAAATAACTTGCACCTTTATGTGTTAGAAATTAACGTATCGAAACATAGCCACAAAGATTATGTTAAACACAAGATCGATTTTATAAGCTTAGAAAACGAAAAACACATACTTAGTTGATCGTTGTAGTTCCACCGATTAAACCACTTTCTAATTCCAGATTTTACACTACAGAAATCTCTCCCAGTTTTTCCACTACGGAAATCTTTCCCGCATGAAACCAATACACTCAAAGATGTATCGTTCTGTTTCAAACGTTGCCTTCGTATATTTTTTTATATAACTACCTTGAGTAGTTATATTCAAGTATGATGACTATTATACCCATCATGGGTGTATATAATTCATCATTATGCTTGGGCTGCAGAACAAGCATTTAACATATCTAAAACTTATATTGATTAGTTGATCACTTGAGAACTCAATAATGAGAATTACAAGACAAATACAGTGATTGATCATCTTCGTTAAAGACAAAGCCTTAAGTTGGACGATTTGCGGAATTGAAAGAGAAGAGAATGACACCATTATCATGGTACATATAATGTTTGTTAAATCCTAGTGATTAAGTGCCTTTGACGCAATGAAATGGATTGATCAACAAGCCACCAGTCAACTGCACACGCTGATAATTATAAATCAAATCATTCGTCAATATCTTGTGTGATTAATATTTTATGCCAATTTCACTTTCACAAGGGGAGAGAAGAATCAGAGACGACAAGGATAAATTTATAGCAGCCACCCATATTGGATTGAGCTAGCTTGGGTCGGCATCAACTCACGTTTGTTTATTCGGTCTCAACCTCAAAATAAACTTAGAATATTGAATCGTGTGCTTGCCCCAATCCTTTTAGTGCAGACTACAGTCAAGACGTCATAGGAATTAGGTCGACAAAGTTTGGACAAACTGATGCTCTGACGGGGCAAAGCGCGAGGGAGTAGAGCAACGAACGAAATGTCGAAATTTAAAGTCTTATACATAGTCACATTAATTACTAGCGAAATCAGGTATGATTAATACCAATGTTTTAAAAACTAGACCAAACATTGATCTGATCAAAGGAAAGATTTAAGGTTTAGAGGTTCAACCGATGGTAAACTGCTATAAAATCGGTATATAATAAATAAGAAGTAAAACTTATTAGAATAAGTAAAAATAAAATATTTTATTCAAATAAAAATATACCAATATTTATTATTATATAATGAATTAATAATAAATCAATATAAGTCTAATATAAATATTAAAATAATAATAAAAATCAAAATTGTATTTCACTTCTTCGAAGTTTCGTTTGATTCGTATAAGCGTTACTTAAATTAATATCATTATTTAATTTATAAATTATTTATAGGCATTTAGTAATTTTGACATTTTACCATAAATATATATAAGAGTAAAAGATAAGGACTTATATGATTTAACTTAAAAAAATTTGTAATTTTCTGAATTATTGAATTTTTTTTGTACTTTTTAATTTTTTAGAAAAACTTTTGTTAAAAATAACAATAAAATACATTTGGCATAAGCCTCACACCTAAATCAATCAAATGCTACTAATATTAAAACCTAATTCAATTCTTAAATATAACCCGAATTAATCAAAGTCAACATAAATTTATAATTTAAGATTATTATAATAAATAATAATTTAGTTAAGTTTAATTAATTGAATCAGGTTTAACAGTTGAATTGAATTGTTATATTAGTAATATTTGATTAATCTATGTATAATATTCATGTCATATACATTTTAATGGAAATTTAAGAGAATGAAATTTTTAGAAAATTAAAAATTATAAGGAATTATTTTAAAATTTTAAAATTAAGAATGTTGATTTACTTAAACCACAAAAGTTTCAACGTGGGTGAAATAACTTGTAAGTTGGAAGCTCAAAGTGCCGGATCAGGAAAAGTGCGTTCAATCAAGAAGCTCTACATGCTGGGCGGGAGAAAGAAGTCGCTGAACCATGAAACAAGGTTTTAATAACTGGTCGGACAGAAAGCAGACCGAATCGTGAAATCCGATCGAAAAAATTTAAACCAACCGGTTTTTACACTTAGAGGTTATTAGATAAAATCGAACCAGATCATTGGCCGATTCAAACCTTTTTCGGTCAGATTGAACAATACGGTCTAATTTTTAAAACCCTGATTAATACAAGAAAGGATTAGGAGATCAGGTATGATTAATTTGCAACAGTTCACGTCTACGAGAGCTCGGAATCCTTGAAAATTTATAAATATAAGTGAATATAATAAAACATACTGGAATACTAATATTTATTAATGTATAATTAATTAATAATAATTCTAATGATTCAATCTAAAATTAGATAATAATTATCTTTAATCATTCTTATGTTCCTGTGTATAAACTTTTTTGTCTTTATTTTGAAAGGCCCAAATGACGATGCTTATACTTTTTATAAATGAAAAATTTTTAATTTCTCAAAAAAAAACTTTTTAAAAATGATTATGTTTTCGTATGGATATGAACGATCAAAAGCGATAAGATGTAATCATTGAATGAAAGTTGAATTTCAAGATTTGTCTTTGGTTGGACAAAGAAAACTACAGTACTTTTGAAATCAAAAGTGCTTGGCACATGAGACGGTAAAACAAAACTCTGAATTTACGCTTTTTAAAGAAAATAGCAAATATTACAAAAGTGCCCCAATAATTATCTTTTTAATTTTTAATATGTACTTTTAGATAAATGTGCGTCTATTATAATCTAATTACTTATGAGACCCACTACCACTTTGTTCATCATAGATAAGATATTATCTTACTCATTTAGAAGTTTAAAAGTTTTCATTCTATTCTTAAAAAGTCTTTAATCTCACGTGAGGGGATATCAAAACTTTTTTATTGAAAGCTGGAGTTTAAATGAAAAGTCAAGTATTGAAGTTAAATTTATATATTAAAATCAAATATTATTATAATAATAAAACATATCATTGTTAATAAAGACGTAACCATGTACATCATTTAATGGTTGCATAGCCTACTAACACACTTTTAAATGCTCTTGGTCCCAACTTTGTTCTTTTATTGTTAGGAACTCTATAGCATAGTCCCAAACTTTCAACTATGAAAAGTTTAGCTTCCTTCCTTTCCATACTTCATATGGAGACACTTTAGTCTTTAAGGATAGAAATTGATTATGAAAATGACATGCAGTCAACAAGGCCTCACTCCATAAGTTTTTTGGCAAACCCGAACTCAACAGCAAAGAATTGACTATGTCTTGCAGAGTTCTATTTTTCAACCAAACTATTTTGTTAGGGAGTATATGGTGCACTAGTTTGGTGTATAATACCATTTTGTTCACAAAATTTTGAGAGCTCATTAGAAAAGTATTCTCCTCCTCTGTCACTTCTCAAAATTTTAATCTTTTTACTTAATTAATTTTCAGTAAGAGACGTATATGCCTTAAACATATTAAATGCTTCATCCTTGGTTTTCATCAAATAAACATGCACAAATCTAGAGCAATAATCAATGAAAGTAATAAAGTATTTGTTATCATCTCTTGTTAAAAAACCATTAAATTCACGTATATCTGAATGCACTAAATCAAGCACTTTTGTATGTCTTTCAATTTTAGGAAAAGGAAGTTTGGTTATCTTTGCTTGTATGCATGTTTCACATTTCTTATTCACTTGGCCAGTATAAGAGATTAGCCCATTTTTAGACATATAATGAATCACTTTATGACTAATATGTCCTAATCTACTATGCCATAAAGAATAAAAAGCATCAACCAAATAAAGAGAAACATCATTCATTTTATTAAGACTAAGATTAAGCATGCCATTACAAGAATATCCTTTTTCCTACAAAAATACCATTCTTAGATAAGATTACACTGTTTGACTCAAGTAAGCCTTCAAGCCCTTCTTATTCAGGATATCCGCAGAAACAAGGTTCTTGATCACATCCAAAATATGAAGAACACTAGTGAGCACCAACTTTTTGTCGAAAGTGAATAGCAATTGCACATCTCCCCTTCCATGCACCTTGGCTTTCACACCATTAGCCATGACCCCTTCACGTCCTTCAAGAATTTCATAGTTCTTGAATTGGTCCTTGTTATTGTACATATGAATTGCTGCACCAGAATCATACCACCAATTCTTAGAAGGAATCGATGTTGCCATATAAAGTTCTGTCACAATACCAAGAGTCAAGGTTGCCACAATTTCTGCTCATTCATCAACAAGGTTAGCATTAGGGACATTGTTTCCTTTTTGCTTGTTGTCGGATCTGCATTTGACCTTGTAGTGCTTTTTCTTTCCACAATTGTAGCAAACCCGATTCTTTTTCTTGTCTTTAGCATTAGCATTTTCAGGTTTCTTCCTTTTAG
>JANKOE010000206.1:79948624-79966160 GCA_026284465.1 Erythroxylum citrifolium | reverse complement strand
ATGCATGATTATACTGTTATTGTAAATCGGTTAATTTAGATAAATGATTACTCACTAAGCTATAAGCTTAGCACGGTGGATTTGCTCCGTGTAGGTTCGGAGCGAAGAGTTTAAAGACTGGGACAAGTCAACTGCATTGGCCAAAGGAGTCTGTTTTTTTTGTACTGTTCGAACATGTATTTTGTTTAGTTTGTTTGGGCCTGTAAATATTATTTGGATTTGTTCTGGAAATTACAATATGTATTATATGTGTGTTAAACTTAGATTTTAAAAATGCATGTGTTTACATGGTTTGATTTGATTGTACTGTCTTGGGTGGCATCCACATATCCTCCCAGGAGGTATTTGGGTGTTACAGGTAACGTCTCTTCCTATGAGCGCTTATTCAATCATGCTCCTGGCTACTGATCTCTTAAAGTTTTTAGATATGCATATTTTGTTCTTTTACAACCTTATGAGCATGCCAAACTAAAACCAAGAGGACGTTTATATTGTTTTCTTGGATAAGACATAGTCACATAGAGCACAAATGATATAGATGTTAGGATCCCCTATCTCAATGACTTTGAATATCTCGACATGTAACCTTTTGAAGCATGAAATATTTTCCACACTCTCAAAATTCTGAGTTAATGAGCCCCTACAATAATTTTTTTAATCCTACCATATCTTTGTTTCACAATATTTCTTCAATAGGCCTATTTTACAACTCTAATAGTTTAACAAAACTAGCACCTAATTCCATTTTATCTTCCCTAGTTATAGATCCTCCACCTTCACCAAATAATCTTTCATAATCTACTCATTCATCAAAAACTATTAAGTCTCGTCAACTTCTCCATCATTCCTTTTAAGAAAGTTAACCCTCTTTTCATCTTAAAGACAATATTTATTCTAGTATTCTTTCTCTATATGAACCTCGCACCTATCCTGAGGCCAACCTTGACCCTTTATAGTAACAAGAAATGGAAGAAGAACTACAGGCTCTCTTTAACACTAATGGTACTTGGTTAACTGACCTTCAGATAATTATGTTATTAGGTGTAAATGGGTGTGAAAAATCGTAGGAGGTAGTAGTTTCATAAACTTTCCAATTTTACAATGAATTTCTTTAGCACAAACGAAAACAAGAGCAATCAAAAACAAAATAATAAAAGGCACCAGAAATTTGGTAGTGCAGTTCGGCACACCTTACTTACATCTGCGGGGCCTCATCCAGCTTAATACTTTCACAAAAGTACAATAGATTTACCCAAGGCTTTACTAAGTTGACACCACTCAACCCTTGATACTATCTCTCAACCTCACTTCCTGTGAAAGAATTTCACACCCAACAACACAACTGACTCATATTAACCTCGTCAGAGGATTTTTCAACACTCCTTTAACGAAAAGAAAATAAATAAATAACTCAATTGATTAACTAAGAACAAAACAATAATACATTTGAGATAAAAGAGAAGAACAACTTTTCGAAGGTTCAGATCCACTTAAATAAATCTGGAAGTCGTAGTAACAACAGTGAGCTTATTCACATAAACACCAACACGAAGCCACAGCTATACCGATAACGCATTCATCAACCAAGATATATGCAGCCCATAAGGAAATCAATTAATAATCGTTGTTGCCCTTAAATTTTCTGCACTTGGCCACACCTTTTAAAAAATTCCAACAACCACTACCTTGGCCACAAAATCAGCAATGCACACACACCACCATATGTATGTCTTTTAAGAATTGAATTAACTAACCCACGATGTTTCCCCAAATAAAAAACACTCACACCATAACTGCGTTTTTTCAATCTTCAATTAATGCCCACTGCATTGTTTTATCCAACATACACATAAGATTCATGAAGAGCCGCTCTCCAACCAACAAAAAAATCACCCACGGTGTATTGCAACCCTAAAGATATGCATCCATACAGCTGTGTTTTTCAATAACAATTAACGCACACTCCACTGTCGTTATATCACCCTTGCATGACGTTAACTTCAACTATGTTTTGAGATGTGCACGATACATTCAAGCAAGAAGAATCCCACTTCAACCATGCAATAACAACGTCGCAGTTTCTATTGTATACCAAAACCTCGCAGTCCATAATTCAATTACCAATATGATAATAGACTTCAATATTGTGTAGGATTCTATCACAACTATAAGATTATCCATATAGCTTTTGAATCCAAGTGATTATCCACTTAATATCTTAAATGTTCAATTAATAAATAATGTCAAAACTAATTACTTAAATATAAATCATATATCGTAACAGGTGTATAAAATCAAGACTCAAGCAGATGGATCAATGGAAAGATATAAAACTCGCCTTGTTGCTAAAGGATTTACTTAAGAATATGACATTGATTATAAGGAGACCTTTGCTCCTGTAGCCAAATTAACCTTTGTATCTTATTGCTATTGTTGACAGCAAAAGATGGCAGCTATTTTAAATGGATGTCAATAATGTCTTCCTTAAAGAGATCTAATAGAAGAAGTGTACATGTAACCTTCTTCGAGGTATGATCATCCTCCTAATAAGGTTTGTCATCTCCGTAAAGCCTTGTATAGATTAAAACAAGCTCCTCGAGCCTGGTTTCCAAAATTTAGTTCCACTATTAGACAACTTGGTTTCAAGTCTAGCTTTTATAATCACGCCTTGTTTCTTTGCAAAACAAATCAAAGGTATACTTTTCTGCTTATCTATGTGGTTGATATGATAATCACTGTTGATGACATACAGGGTATCTCTACCTTTAAGTCCTTTCTCCATTAATAGCTTGAGATGAAAGACTTGAGTAATTTAAGCTATTTTTAGGTCTTAAGGTATCCTTGGATGAATTTGGATATTATTTGTCACAAGCAAAGGATGTTATTGATCTCATCTCTCTAGCTAGGATAATTGATACTAAAGACAACTAACACTCCATTTGACTCTAATGATCACTTTTTTGCTACTGATGGGAGTCTACTTAGTGATGGTGCGCTTTATCAGTAATTAGTTGGTAGTCTTATTTGTCTTACTGTCTCTTGTCTACATACTGGTAATGATGTTCACATTATGAGTCAATTCTTGTCTGCAACTCGTACCACTCATTTCTTTGCTATTCTTTATATATTGAGGTATGTTCGAGGTACTATGTTTTATGGTCTTTTTTTTGCTACTCTTCTTTATTAGAGCCATGAGCCTATATATTCTAATTTTGATTAGGCTAGGGACCCAATAGACCATCGGTCCACCACTAGTTACTATTTCTTTCTGGGCAAATCTTTTATTTTTTGACATAGTAAGAAACAAACAATTGTCTCTTGATCTGGTATAAAAGCATAATATACGAGGTCTTGTTGATACTACCTTTAAACTCCTTTGGTCGCAATGGTTGCTTCAAGATATGTGTGTATCTTTCTCTTCTGTAGTGCTATCCAAATTGCCCATAATGACATTTTTCATAAACGGACCAAACACATCGAATTCGATTGTCATCTAATTTGACATCATGTTCTCTAATGGACCTTACCACTTGCTCCCAATTCCTCACAGTCTCAGATTGTTGACATCTTCACAAAGTCTCAATCAATTTGGCATTTTGGAGATCTGGATTCCAAACTTAAGCTCTCATCTTCTATTATCCCTTGAGTTTAAGGGGGAGGGGGTGTTAATAGTAATCTTATCATTTACTCGTATCTTATTATTAATTCTAGCTTATTGATATATTATCTTTGATTCTAACTAATTGATATGATTGTATAACATAAAATTAAGGATCTTTAGCTAGACTAAGTATATATAAATACCTTTTATACATTGAATCATATACACAGAAATACAAAAGCCTCTTTGTCATTCTTTCTTTGCTCTTAATTTCTACATCACCATTGGAAAATTGGGACAGGATCCAATCCCGTATATAGCGAAATAATATCGAAACATATTTTGTATTTGATTTCTTAAAGCCATGATAACTTAAAATTCTATACCATGATTAACATACAAAATATAATAAAGCATGAATCATAATTAGTACCTCATTCTGAAGCTTGATCTTTGCTTTATTGTTTCTCTCAAGAACTATTTTTAAAATTGGCTTATCTCGACCACCGTGGCACATCATTGTTCAATCTTTAATGATATCCACATAACAAGTTAAGAGAGTTATACAACTATTGTAGAAAGAGTTAAGCAAAAAGTGTTAGCTCCTTTAGAGTCTAAGCCTAGGTCATGAATATTTTAGTAATTTAATTTAAATAAAATTCTAATTTTAATTAACTTTAATTATAATTACAATTGTAACCCTAAATCATATTTAAGAGTAGATAATTTAAGCTCATTTAATTTATATTTAATTAAATTATAACTTTAATTAATAATGTCATGTTAACATTGACATTGTATTTAACTGATGAATAATCCCATCAAATTTTTCATTCACTTAAGGTCAATTTTGAACATTTTAAAAATGTTATGGTTTAAATTGAACGCTTCGAAATGTTAAGATTTAAGTTATATTAAAGCGTAAATATTGAGGTTCAAAGTAGACTATTAGTTAATTGAATTTTACTTAAAACCGTAAGGTTTAAGTTGGACCTTTTACCTTTAAGTTGATGCATAACTTGATTTTTTACCAAAAAGTAACCAAGGTTCGAGTCACATTTTAGATTCTATTGTAGTCTAAGTCATGGTTTTTTTTTAATTTTTAATTTGTTTTTAAATTTAATAGTAAGTCCTGTTTACTTGAATTTCTAGCTTTATTTTTTGTTTCTATTTCGTTCTATTTCTATAACTTATGAAAGTAAAAAGTAGTTATAATATTCCCTTTTTATTTTTTACAATATTATTTAGTTATCAATTAATTAAGCCATATCTATTTATTTAATGTTAACCAAAATTAAATTTTCTACAAATAATTATTTATTCAACAATAAATTTTAAAATTCAAATATTTAAACTTAGATGATAACAATTTATTTTAAAATTAAAATATATTCTGATATATAATATTAGTTTATAAACAAAATTATAACTTATAACAAATTTATTATTAATTTATTAAATACATATTAAAATAAAATTCATTAAATAATTCATAATTCACAATGAAACATATTTTTATTAAAAGAAAATAAAAACTAAATTATGAAATAAAAATAAAAAATCACAACAGAAGTGCTAAACTTTGATGACTTTCTCTTTTTGCTCCCATAATCAACTTTTTCCTAGGTCAATTAAAGAGCGTGATAATAAACTCTTAATAATTTTCTGTGTTCTGTTCATTTAAGCCTAAAGATGTACTTAACTCGTGATGCTATTTGAACACAGCAATTAAGCTCCTAATTACATATCAATTCGATTCTATCCTAACTTCAACTTTACTTGTAATTCTTAATTTCATTCTAATTCCACCCTCTAAGTAAAAAATCTTAACAAACCCTTTAGTTTAAACTGTTTGAAATTTAATTTCTTTAAAATATGAAAGCATAACAAAATCACCAACTACTCTAGTTTAGGATTAGAAAATTTGTCAAATCTAGACCAAGTATAGAATAAAAGATTTAAATCTATGGATCAATCTTTGAAACGAGGTGACTATTCAACTTGATTAAACTTTTTAATCAAGAACACATGTCATTTAACCTCAAGGCGCAGGTGAATTGGTAAGGTTCAAAAGACTCTTTTGGCTTAATTGAGATTGTGGGTTCAAATCTCCCTCATATATGCAGCTATTTAAAACTTGGGCCTAGAGTTTTGTCTCCTACAAGAAACTTATTTGGCTCGAGCGGGAATGGTGAGGATCGAGACCAAGGATGTCATCTCCATTTGAAAATTAAATACACGATATTCTAATTCTTATCTAGTTATTTTGTAACAGTTACACTCAAGGCCTAATGTTTATCATTGTAATTGTGAATCGGGTGAGCCACTTGGTATGTAATAACTAATAAGGTAATCACTCACTCGACAAACTCAATTATAAAAAATTGTTTGATAACTTATATTTTTAGTACTCAAGAGTCCAATTTGGCTGTTCTTTCGTAGTTGTTCAAGGAGCCTTGGCTTTTTACCATTTCGTACAAAAAGGAATCTAAATTATGCCGGAGAAGGAGATCGTGGGTTCTCTCCTCATAAGAGTTTTTAGTATTTAACAATTATTATATAACATAGTACCCAGAGTTTATTTAACATGCATTTGATTATTGTATAACTTGACTGACGCATAAGATTTGGCTTGTTAGGGCAGGCTCTGGCTTTTAGCTCCATTTGGAAACTTGAAGTCCACGATTTAGAGAGAGAAAATGGGAGCTGGGTATTTAGGGAGAGTAGGTCTAGCAATGAAAAGAGGAGAGTGGAGCGAGGATATGGGCGAGAAGTGGGTGAGGAACAAAAGTATGCATTATATATATAGTACTTTAGTTTATCAAGGCTTTTGCTGTGTTTTTCTTTAACCAGGTTGTTACAGCAAGAAGAAAGTGAGACCCAAAGAGCCACGAAAATGTTTTTTAAAATATAGTTAAAACACTTTTTTCCTGCGATCTGTCTCTCAGACAAACAAGCAACATTTGGTTTGAGAAAAATCCGAAACCTTCTCAGTTTCTCTCACTCCAGCCACATCTTGTATGTTTCTCTCTCTCTTGCTAAAATTTTGGCTAGGCTTATGGGTTTGTTCTCCTCTTTCCATAAAGATACGATCTTTAGTCCATAACCTGCGAGATTTTGGGTACAATCTTTATTCATTTTTCCTTTAGACTTCTGGGTTCTTGGGAATTCCTCTAGATTTTGCTGTTGTAATCTTCGGATTTATTTTTTAATTTCAAATTACCATATCCTGAAAGCAAGACTCAGTTTCTCTCTTTTATCTCTCTAAATCTTTGTATTTGCGATTGCTTTGTAATTGCTTGAAATCTTGTCAGCAAGAATGGCCAACCTGGAAGTGGCAAAATAAAAACTCAAGATTTCAGTGTGTCCCCCACTAAATCTTCGTATCCAAGTTCAACTTTGAACAATATCTTCAAATCTTGATGTTCTAAACACGAAGATAAACGACTGTGACTCTATATTTTTGGTCTTTTCTCTACGTCTTTGCAAATTGTTAGGTTCTGAATCTCTTGGGAACTCCTTTGTTCACGTATTACATGAACGATAACAGAAATGGCTCAAGAAGAAGAAACCCAAAAGTATAGTAGCAGTAATACTGGTGGTGCTGGTTTTAATATTGGAAGTGCGGGTAGATACTCCAAGAAGCAAAAGCAAAAAAAAGTGCCCCAAAGAGGCCTAGGTGTGGCACAGCTTGAAAAGATCAGACTAGAGGAGCAGCAAAAGAAGGAGGGCTCTGTAGTAATACCATCTCCACCTCCAATGTCACCCACTAGACCTTCTAATCTGTCTGTGCCACTTCCAAATTATCAGTCTTACTCCTCTTCAATAGCATATCCTCCTGACCGATCATCTCCAAATTCAATCCTTCAGCCCCGAAACGTTGATGTTGATAGCTCAAATACTGTTCCATTAGCTAACTCTATGTGGTGGCAATCCATTCCTATTCAAGTGCACGGAAATGTGCCTAAAATGTGGAACTCACACCAATACAATCTTGAAAAGGAGAGTTTTGGGGTTGATCCTGGATTGGCTTTTCGATCAAGTTTGAATTTTCCTTGCGAATCCAATGCTATTTCTTCTCTTCCCAGTTTAATTACGAGATCACAGAAGCATCAACTGCCCTCATCCTCTGTTTCTTCTTCTTCATCAATGGTAAATTCTTCTGATTTCTCGTATTCAACTGCTTTGTCAAAGGTTGTTTCTGTTTCTTCTTCATCACTTATTTCATAGACTATTATCTTAAATGATACATGAAAATGATACAGATGAATGTCTCATCAGCAAGTTCATCTTCGTCATTACTGAATTTCCAAATGGAGCCCCCTTCAAACCAAAGTTATTATGGCAACTATGCATCTATTTGGCCAGAGGAAGAGAAGGTAACACCTTCAGTTTTAACCTTCTCAATTTGTGATTTTTTAACATGACATGTCCTTTCCCTCGAGTTCTGAATGTAGTTTTCAATAAGATAATTATGTAGCTTATCAATGGTGGTATGGAAGGCACTGCCTTATTTTCATTTCTTGTTGTATGCAATTGAAAATGGTGCAGCATCTATTAGTTGCTTGATTACTAATCGGCATATTTGTTCAAAATGTGGTATAGATGGTTGGCGTGAAGAGGCCTTATCCGTTCTCTCTGGATGACCCACCATGCCCTTTCAATTGTAAATTTCCTCTAACCATACACAACATTAGTAGATCGGAAGATCAAATAGCATCTGTTGGTAACAGAGGCACTTTCAATGCTAAAACAGACAACCCAAATTTCAGGTTTCACTTGGTCCAGTTGCTTTGGTTTTGCAAAGGTTCTGATGCTCTAATATATAGGGAGACATCTGATTCTTTTGTCTTTCTTCTTTCCTGTTTGTAGAGAAGGACCTTCATTTTCCAATTCAAGATTGGAGCCTAATTCAAACAAAGTCATTAAAGGAAACAGGGCTTCCAGTGAAGATTTTCTCACACTAGCCCCTCCATTATCCAATTTGGCGTGTCTAGATTCCAAGTTCAAGCGCCCTTCGTCTTGCCTAGCCTACCATAACTACGACACATTTAACTTTGGCTTGCTACCTCATCAAGTTAGATTCAGTAACTTATTTTCCCAATTCAATAGCTTACTCTTTTTTTAGGTTTTTTTGTGTGTGAGTCTAATTGATTGTTTTTGTGAATTTCTTAAAAGGCTACCATGGAAGATACGATCCTCCAACCAGGACCAAGTGTATCGAATCAACAGCAGCCTTACTATAGCTTTTTCCCACCAAAAGTACTGCAAATTGGCCAACCTACAAACACTTGTGGCAACTGTAATGGTGGTGAATTGGGTGAAAGTGTTGATCTCAATTTGAAGTTATAGTCTCATTATATTGCACATTCTTGTAAAATGTTTGGCAAGCCAGCTGTTTCTTTTTCTGAGACCATACTAAGGGATGGTTCTTGTATTTCTTTTTTAACACTTGTTGATATCATACAAGATTTGAAGTTGAGATATGTCCAAATCTGCAAATGTAAGCTATAGGGTGAAAGAGACCTTCCAACTCTTGGCCATCAGCCATGTGGGGAAAGGTAAGACTTACCTTACTTGGATGCTATGCTTTTGAAGAAGGAAAATTTAGTTTGTTGTGACCTTGAGTTTGGGGCTTGCTTTCTCTGCCTTTTTATGTCTTTGATAATTGAACGAGTGAGTGTTGCACATCGTCGGTAACAAAACCCTTGCATGTGAGCTTCTGGCCATGTCCTTTTGTTTTGGTGGGCTCCTTGTTGTGCGACCTTTCTATTATGCCGCAAATAATTGGTTGAGCATAGGGACCACCGCAGGAGCTCTATTAAATAGGAGAAAGATGTAGAAATCGCAAGCCACAAGAATTTTAGTTTTTTATGCGTAGATGGATTGATGCAATAACCTGTAAATTATGTTAATTGAGTACTCTGTATTAGGTAAGTCCTATATGACAAGCTCGATCAAGAGAATGTAAGTAAAAAAAATCAAACACAATTTTTTGACTTCATATTTTTCTATTTTACCAATTCAACGCGACAAAATTCCGGTGGGTAACGATGAAAATGGACTGAGTGAATAATGTAATTCTTCAATTACAATATATCATGTAATATTTGTTAATTTTAGTAAAACTTGTATATTATAATTAATAAAGTATTTAGCTAGTGTGAAATGAGTATTACTTTAAAATTAGAAATTAATTTATCATATTATTATCACCTGTAATCTTATTGATGTAGAGTTGAAAGGGTCATAAACTCCAATGTAAAATTATAACCAAGTCAGACGTCAGATACATGCCAACTCATATTTATTGCACAAATGCCGTCAAATCATTACAAGCAGTGTTTCTGGATCAGGGCACACGTCAAAAAAGATACAAAATCATGCTTAAGAACAAAAGCATGTATAGAATTGTCTGTAACCTCATGCATAAAATACCAAAACGGAAACATACGACTTAAGTTCAACGTCCAAAGAGCCTGCATTCAAATTCTCAACATCGACCACTCTATGACCAACCAAAAACATAATCAAGAACGTATACCAATGCCAGAGAAAACGGGTAGAGGATGTAGGCTAAACCGGATGTCCAGAGGGGAAATGTAGTGCGGAAGCTCGCAAATGCGCCCATCACAATACAAACAATAAAAATAACCAACACTTCAGATGAGAAGTCCCAAGTCAGTCCCCTTATGTAAACGAGGGCCAAGAAAACTGATAGGCAAAGGAGGTTATTCATTGTCACCGCTCCATAAAGCTGTAAAAAGAGACATCGTCGTCGTTAACAGTTAGCATCCACATACAAGTCATAATACGTGTAGCCGATATAAACAACCTAGTAAGTGCGGATTAATGTAGTCACATTGCTTTATAAAAAAGAAGACATCAATGAACTTCAGTGAAATGGTTTGACAAGATGGAGCCAATTGTCTTGACCTTGCAAATTCCTAGAAACTTCTTGATATAAAAAATAACCAAGCAGTATTCTTGGTATATTACGAAAAACTAGACAGAAAAAAACAGCTTAAGGTTCCTACTCAATCATATGCATGAAACCAGTATCCCTCTAAGTGACACTTCCTTTTCGCCAGCTACCACATATGAGAAGTGGGATAATCCTTGGTATAAATCAAGGCTTCTACGTAATGACTTGAGATGGAACTTCCACGAGAAGGGCAGGGCTACCTGCACCTGAATCTTTTCAATTCCAGGAAGTTGGGAATCTCATGCTCTTATAGACGTACACTATTACTCTCACTTCTATTTGAAGGAAAAACACCTTTTTCAAAAGCAAACTTCAGCAATTACGTTCCCAGGCATACATAACTCATATTTTTCAGGTCTAGACCAGTATAAATTTTCTAGAAGATGGTGATTAAAACACCAACCAAACCAAATATTGAAGTCTTAACATAAATCAGAAAGAAATAAGTTTTGACACCTTTTCCTTTCGATCTCAAAAATTATGATTAAAAATAGTAACCCCAACAATACACCTAACACTCGCTGGAATCACTAACAATCACCAATTAAGCAGTAAAAGAGAGATCTATTGAAATTTTAGTGAGAAACATACCTCAGAAAATGTTAATGAGGAAGTTCTGATCTTTTTACGACTAGAAAAGATAATTGCTGAAACAGCTTCACTAGAGTTGGTAGCCAAAGGCAGCGCAATGAAGGAGATAAAGAAAGTTGGAATACTTGTTGCATCAGAAAAGTTGTTAACAACATCAACTAGGGGATCGGCAAATACAGCTGCAATAACTGTTCCCAACAACAACATCAGCATTGCTTTGATTAAAATCTTTCTGGGGTTATCAACAACCTCAACGGTTTCATCACTTTGTTCTTCTTCTTGTTGCTCGGGACCCAACAAAGCATGCTCTCTCCTTGTTTGCTGCAAAAAATTATGCACACTGTGACTAGCTTAGAAGTACAAGACAATAGATTAGCTTATTGTTTATAACAGTAACACTTACCAAGTTGAAGTCATTTATATACTTTAATGTATGCGGGCCAGGATCTGAGGCTGAAGCCCCTGCTCGACTCGCTTCATTAAGCCATTTGATGACCCCAGCAACAAACTCATCCTCATCAATGCTTTCATCATTAGAGGTATCAAAATCTCTCATCACTTCAGCCACGGCGTTATCTTTATCAAGGTCTATCTCTTCAAACCGGATACCAATTATAAGTGCTCTTAACTCAGCTGAAGAGAGTTTCTTATCATTATTCTCATCAATTGCCTCAAATAACCTGCCAAAAGAAGCAGCAATTACCTTTTGAAGCAGCTAGTGCTAGAAAGACAAGTATCACTTTGGCTATGAGTACACTTACTTTCTTATTACTTCTTCATTAGGTTGGCCATCATCAGTAAGAAGCCTTCCTAAAGCTCTTTGTTTTAGGTGTTGCAAAATTCCAGATATCACATGTTTGAGCTTTGCATAAGCAAGTCGTCTCCTCTGGATCCATGGCTGGAAGACCTGCCCAATATCAATTTGAAGACAACCACAACATTATTAATATAACCCGAATATTGTCACATAATTAAGAAGAAAAAGAATATCTCATATCTGTCCAGCAGTGAAGGAAGTTATGGATTCAAACCCTGCTTTTCTTTCCTTGAAGAAGATGGCGTGAAGTACAAAATAGTAACTAGCTCAAAATACTAGCAATGTCTCAAATTTTCTTTTTAATCATTATTTTTATTTAGAGGTTCAATGATGAATACTCAAGGGGCACATGCATACTGTTATATGTGCTTGACTAGAACTCAAAAAACCATGCACCCCTAGGCCAACTAAAAAAGGGATGATCAAGCCAGAACACAATTCAAACAAGATGCACCATTTTCATCAGAAAAGCAAGCTACCTGATAAAGGCAATAAGAAATTAACATTGAGAGTGATAGAATTAGGCCAATCAGGACTGCCAAGTGCCTTCCTGAGCTTGAATGGAGAGCTTGTGGTAGTTGAACAACAAGAAAAGGTATAACAGATACTGCCATTATTCTAGCAGCATAGCAAGTCCAAATGTCTGTACTAACACCACTACCTGCATCCATGCAAAATATGCTCTTTGTTCAAAATTCACGTGCCCTATAACATTACAAGTTCAATCCAAAAAAAAAAATGCAGGCAAGATATTTGTGTTCATATAGTGAAATAAACAAAAAGAATAGAAATTTCGTGCATCAGAATCTAACATTTATGAATGCAATTCAATGAAACAATTTTCAGCCTAAGATTGTAATTTTCCAGTATTTTGCATTTTAGATCCCCTAATCAAAAGGTAAAAACTCTATATGACTATCCTTGCTCTCTTCAAACAGCTTAGCCTGGAGCTAGCTCTGGATATCTCATTGTATTTTGTTCAACCCATCATCCCAATGCACTCACCTTCTCTTTTCATAGAAAATTACATAAGACACCCCTAACTCGCACAAGAAAAACTTCTGTCAAATCTTCACTATTCAAAGTTGTAGCTAATGCAGATTATTTTATAAACAGCAGCTAAAGTCTAATATCTATGGTGATCTTAAACATTTTCTGTCAAACACTTTGTCGATGTGTACAGTGAATCGTGAGAATTTTTGTTTCTGAAAAGTGAGTCGTGAGAAGATTATCGTACCTGTTAAACTAAATCCTTTGGTATTCCTTCCATCAACAGCTACATCGTCAGTATCCCGAATATCGCATTTTCCAACAATTACGCATGATCCCCATATAAGTGTTAGAAGCATGACAGTTGAACCAGCCAGCAAGCCCATTCCAACTGAGACCTGCTTTTGAGCAGTTGCTACAGTTCCTGAAATTCCAGATACTGCAAGGCAAAAAATGTAAGAAGCAGTGCTAATCTGAAAACAAGTTTTTAAGGTCCAATTATGATGTGATCCGATCTGAGGTGTGTTCGATGAGAGCAGAGGAAATAGAGAGAAGGATGGAGAAATACCGAGAATAAGCATAGCGTCAGGGAGAGCACCGAGAATGGGAAGAAACAGGCCGCCGACGATGCCAGGCCCCAAAATCTCAAGCAAGAGCTCACTACCTGAGGACAAGTAGGTAGCAGCCAAAAACATGAGGTATCCGTATACTACAATCAAGAACAGGTTACCCAGCACAGTCGTGGTGCAGGGCAAAAACCCGTATGTCTGCTCGCAGGACGACTCCTTCTCCAGAATCAGGTAAGGAGTGTGGAGGCCATCAGAGAGCAAATCCGACGATCCCACCCCCTTGGAGAGCAAATCAGGGAGAGATCGGGAGTGGACTGTGGTGACGAAGAGGAAGAGGAAGAGGAAGAGGAAGAAGGGGAGTTTGTTACGAGTAGAAGACATGATGAGTGAAGTGGTGTGTGCAAAAGCTTCAAGCTTTAATGGATTAGGAGGAGGAGCATTAGTTGCTAATATAAAATGGATGAGTGAGAATGTGGTACGAATAAGAAGAGGAAGAGGCGCGTGACTGGTGACTTTGATTTGATCGAGACGATTAAGCGCGGGCGTATCGGACGCGTATCGGAGTTTTGTCCTTTTCAGAACAATTCAATTTTTAGTGAAATTATTAACTATTAAATAAATAAAATGTTTTGGGAAGAAATTTGATTTGTACATAATTGTATATGTAAATTATTATTCCATAAAACAATAATTTTATTATATAATTTAACTCAACCTAATATATTAAATTAATAAAATAATACTTATATTTTTTTTGATATAACTCTCTAATCTCATTTATATTATAAGTTCGTGAAGAACTTTAAATACTAGACTTTGGCATTCTAAACAATCTGAATAAGATTCTTTAAGGAATGTGCTTCCGAAATCTTATGTTTCTTGATGGTTAAAATATATAATAAAATAATATATTTTATTTATTTTTAATACATCTTCTATTTAACAACATTTTAATTAATTTATGATAATTTTATTATATAATACATAATAATTTTGCATCACATTCTCTAATTGTAATTTAAACAAAATGGTCTAATCCTTGTAAAATGGAATTTTCTTTTTTTCTTCTTCTCATATTAAGTCAAATTCACTGAAACTCTTGAGTCTTGACTCGTAGTCAAATTCAAAATCATGTCCGAGAAGAATGGAGATTGAAAGTGGAGGAAAGCTAATTTTTGTGTAACTCTTTCATTTGATTTTAATATTTTGACTTTAATTAATTCAAGAAATCAATTAATTGGAGATTGAGTATTTCATAACTATTTTATTAAAAATTCTAATTTATTAAGCGCCTTTCATTGTTAACTAATCATCTAATAACGTTATTAGAATTCCAAACTTTATATTCGTATTGCCTCACTATGGTAAGAACGGTTGTCATCATTTCAAATGTTATTACAAATAAAAAGAAACTTAAATGTAAAAGTTTAAATATGATCTCATAATAACAGAAAAAACTAACAAATTCAGTTTTTGCAATTTTCAATATTTAATTATTGCTTCTATGAGCTCCATAGTGCCACGTCGACGTATCAATGTGGAGCCCGCTGGTAGCTGCACTAACACCAGCTTCACCAAACATTGCTGTGGCTGTGACGGGACGAGACTCTGTGCCATGAGGATCTCCGAAACAGCAACAACGGTTGTTATGAGAAGGAAATACGTTGTTCCATTAAGAATAGTGGTCAAAAACAGAGTTACATAGCTGAAACGTTAGGGTGGAAATAAAATTTACCTGCAGAATTGATCCTTTTGCCGAAAAAGGAAAGAAAACAGAACAAGCGGAGCAATTTGACCAAAGGAGAATGACCATTATTTCCTATGTAAAACTTTCGTCGGCAACCGTAGGGACACTGCTCTTTACGCTGGTAGTTCAACCACCGTTGTCAATCATGATTGCGTTTTATTGCGGTCAGACTTAGATAGAAATTTAAAATAAAAGTTTATAAGATTTTTGTTTATTATTTGAAAACATTTTAATTAATTTTATGCACTTAAATAAGTAACAGGTTGTTTGCCTTTTGTTTACATAACTTAAAATTTTTAACATATAAAATGATCATATATTTATATTTATTTGGAAAAGGGTTCCATGTAAATTACAATTTTACGCATGTTTTTTACTTTGCTTAAACGTAAGTAATAAATGGTTTCTTTCACTCACCAAAAATTATTTTAATTAATCTATTAAATATCTTCCAATTTCTCTATTTATTTTTATTTAAACCCTCAATTAATTAATGAAATGTGTTGAAAAGGAGTCCCGGCCGCTTAGCAATTAATTATTAAGTTTCTCTACTTTTCTAATACCTAGGCTTGTCCTTTACGGTTGACTTCACAGCAAATTTTAAGATACCGTTTTTTATCAGACCAAAATTTGTACGAAGTAGAGTAGATTATACTAAATTTAAATACTAATTTGTACGAATCATTTCAGACAATACTGGTTGGTATTTAAAGTACCGGCTAAATATTAGCCTGTAGCGAAAAATTTTAAAAATTATGAGTTTTTTTTCCAAATTTTTCAAAAAATTTAAACTTTCCTCCCTCTTTGCCGCCTCTCCTTTCCCCTCTTCTTTCAAAATTTTTTAGTTAATTATTTTATTTACTTCAATTTTTATAATTTTTGTAATTTTTTAATTTTTTAAAAATAAAAATAAAAATTTTTATTGCTAATAATAATTATAAATTAAATAAAACTTAAAAATACATTATTTTTTATTTAAATTTAGTTGAATATTTTACATAATATTTATTAATAAAGTATTAATAAAAATATTTTATATTTTAAAATTAATAATTTAAAAATTATTATTTATAAAATAATATTCATTATATATATTTTTAATTATTAGATCAAAATTTATTTAAAATTTACATATTTTAAAAATATATTTTAAATTTAATTATATTTATTAATAATTATTAAATTAGTTTTATAAATTAAATTAAAATTGCTATTATTATTTATTATTATAATTTTTGGAAACATAGTTAAAAATATATAGTACAATTGTATATATAATAACGGACTATTTTGTAATTTTTAAAAAGTTCAGAAATTATTTTGTAAATTTAAAAATTACTCTAAACGATACCCGGTATTAATCAATACTGATATAATATTATATCAAAATTTAATCTCATACTAAATTTAGTACGATATTCATTATTTTGAGTTACTTTTTCAAAAAACTAAAACTTGTAGAAAAAATTTAAGAATTTTAAAAATAAAAAGGTTTTTATACTAAAGGAAAAGATTATTTCTTTTACCTTATTAAAGGACAATTCAATCTGAGAAAAGGCAGCTCAAAAGTCAACCTTAAGGATAAGCCTAAATATTAGAAAAGTAGAGAAACTTTTGCCACGCGGCCAGGACACGGGTGTCGATGACTACTCCTTTTCAACACATGGCTTCTGTAGGACAAGCCTACTTAGTAATTAATTGCTACGCGGCCAGGACACGGGTGTTGACGCCCACTCCTTTTCAAGACATGACTTTTGTTAAAAATAACGATAAGTGCTACTAACATGATAATTTTAAGTAAGTTAATTAAATATAACTTAAATTAACTCAAATTTAATTAATTCATATCAAATTTAATAACTTAATTGAATTATCTGATATTTGATTAATCTATATTTAATATTGTATGTTTCGAAGTTATTTTTAATTAAAATTTAATATAAAAATTTATAAAATTAAAAACTAGAAAAATTCTAAAAATTTAAAGAATAGAAAATTTTTCTAGAATTTCTTAAAGTATATAATGTTGGAACCCATTACCGGATGTCCAACCTCTTACGCTAGCTACTTACCAAATGAATAGTGATTTTTTGACCAAATGAATAGTACGTTTACCAACTTCCGACTCTCATAACTTTTTACTCCTAATTCCGAATAGAACATATCATACCTCATTTTAAAGATAACAATACCCTCTACATCTTTCATGAAGGATGGAAATTCCGATTCCCGCTCT
>JANKOE010000206.1:79840842-79852652 GCA_026284465.1 Erythroxylum citrifolium | reverse complement strand
AATCAGGATGTTAAATGCCAGTTTATCCTGGTGATCGTTTTAAAATTTTGTTGGCTGTCATTGTTATTAACATTAATTGCAATTTGCCAAATTATGGTTTTCTGTTATTTTCAATTATAAAGTCTGAAATGGATTGTATTCTTATAGTCCTATGACTGAGTCAGATTATCAAAGAACTGAGAACGGACAAATTTATGCTTAGAGAAACGTTGAAATGCCTGACCAATCTGCAATCAAAGTCACACGATATTATCTTTTTCCATCTCTGAAGCTGACTTCACAACAGGCTTGGAAATCAAACATAAGTTTTTCAAGTTCAAATATCCTATGGAAATGAAGGATGGGCATAACCAGGAAATTTCCAGCGAATGAGACCTGATATGGATGTGTATAATATGTAGAAAAATGAAGTTGAGAACAATTAGATTTATTTATATTAATTTATCGATTAGTTACAATAATTTATGTTTAGTACCTTATAATCTAATTTCACTCTCCCCAGCACAACAGTTTGATAGAGTCAGTCGAATCTCGTTGTCCCTCTTCAGCTACCAGCCAAAATGGTCCATATTCAACTCATTTGAATAAAGTTCAGGTTCGTGAAGATTGTCTGGTCAGTCTACTTGCATGGCAAGGTTCTGAAAGCAATTCTTGAACAGTTCAACCGTCTATTCTTTTTAAGGCTTATATCGATGCAGCACAGAGTCATCACTGTTGTTGTTCTTGCGGAATCATTGCAATAAATCCTAAATAACAAGGTCATGTGCAACCCAATGTTTAAAAACTTGGTAAGCAAAATCAACGAAAACTACCGATAGGTTAAAAATGGTGTCAAAAGTAGGATTCAATTCAATTAAGCCCTATGCTATATATTCTCAAATGTTAAGAAAAGGCCTTAAGCTTGTCTTAAAATATTGAGAAATGATGCAACATAGCGCATTTGACAAGGAAGTCTCCAACTAAAATTTGTGTGCGCTATGGAGTTTTTATATGAAAATATGAATCAACTATCATAAGAATCAATTTATTAATTATTAAATTATTAAATAAACTATATAAGAATCAATTTATTAATAATTAAAATAAACTATTATGAGAATCAATTTATTAATTATTTCATTATATAATCATTTAATTGATTTTATTTAATTATATAAAGCATTTGAATTAATAATAAAATCTCATATATTACAATAACTATCTAAATTTAAGATATTTAATTAATTATAATTTTATAGATTTAACTAATTATCTATTTTAAAAATATTTTATTAAGTATACATTTTCCTTTTGCATTTTTATGTATACTTATCTTTACTCTGTGTAATCAAATCAAATAATGAGGTATCGCACCATGTCACAGAAGACTTGAATAATCTTTCACTTCATACTTCTTATGTAGGCTTGATAATAATATGATTAAAGATGGCTTGGGGCTTCATATTATCCATATCAATTTCATCACTCTTCTTACCCCCTACTCGCATTTTTAATTAATACAATAACTTTTGTGATCCTAAAATGAAGAGGAATATTATTTCTATATATCAATTTTGTAACACTAATTATATTTAAATTATCATTCACTATTTCTCATATGAAGGATCTGAACAAGAAAGCAATCCTTTTGACGGGCAAAACTAAAGATAGTATATATGAGAAACCAACATCTTTTCTAAAATTGTGTTCTTTTCTCTCGTCTTTTTATGCATTAAAACCACTTCATCTAAACGTCACTCTAAATCAATTCATTTGTCCACTCTTATTCTTTAGCATATTATGTCCATATTTTATTTATCTTATTTTATGTTATAATATTCCCATTGTAATATGTATTCAAATGATAAAGGTTATAAGCTTCTTTTTTATCTACATCTACAATTGTTTCATCTCACTCTTTGTAAATCATATTTTATGATGTTTAGACCTCTCGCATTTACTATATTGATGCTTTGAAGCATTTTATCAATTTTATTGATCATATTATGATTTATGTATGTTATTACCCCTTTAAGCAGATTATTCATTATTTTCTCGTATTTAAGGTTCAAATAACATCTTCATCTTAGTTTATATCGATGATATCATCATCACACGCAATGACGATGTCTTAATTGAAGCTTTGAAATCTTATCTCCAAACTAAACTCCAAATCAAAGATTTAGGACTTTAAAATATTTCATTGGCATTGAAGTGTCTCGCTTTACTAAAGGTATCTATCTTAGTCAAAGAAGATACACTTTGGAGATTATTGAAGATGCAGGTCTGTTGCGGGCATGTACGACTAATTTTCCCATAGAACAACATTTGAAACTCAATGACAATGACGGTTCATTGCTTCAAGATCCCTCTCCTTATAGAAGATTGGTTGGTCGTCTCATCTATTTAACCATCACTCGTCCAGACGTTGTACATAGTGTCAACATTTTATCTCAATTCATGCACCAACCAAGGAAACCTTATTGGGATGCAGCTTCGCGATTATTATAGTATCTGAAAGGTACTCCTGGTCAAGGCATATTACTCTCTTCTTCCAACCCTTTACACTTGATTGCCTATTGCAATTCCGATTGGGCAAGTTGTTCAATAACAAGGAGATCCACCACTGGTTATTGTGTTTTCCTTAGGATTTCACCAATATAATGGAAAACAAAGAAACAAACCACTATTTCTTGCTCTTCAGTTGAAGCGGAATACTAAGCAATGGCCTTGACCTCTCATGAATTACAATGGTTGTTGTATCTATTACAAGACCTTGGCATTCATCATCCCCAACCAATAACCCTATGTTGTGTTAATCAAGTTGTACTCCACATTGCAGTTAATCCAGTTTTCATGAGCAAACAAAGCATATTAAATTGGATTGTCACCTTGTTCGAGAGAAAATACAATCTGGTATTCTTCAAACTAAGTACATATCTTCAACAAACCAATTGGTGGACATATTTACTAAAACCCCTTGGTAAAGAAGCGTTCCATCTACTACTCGGCAAGTTGGGTGTTCATAACATTCAAACTCTAACTTGAGAGGGGGTGATGAAATTTAACACATTTCCCAAATTTTTAGCTCCAAATTAGCTCTAAAGTCAAGCATCCAAGATCATACAATCAATTTAGATTGATTCTTTATTCCTTAATTGTCTCTCTATAGCTGTATATAAACTTATAGTCTTGCAGTGAACAATATACTAGAAAATTCTACTTTATTTTTTTAGTTTTACCAATTTATCATTGATCATATTACGATTTATGTATGTTATCACCCCTTAAAGAAGAAGAACTATGCTCATGTTATTTTTCCCCACGTTAAAGAACAAGTAAATATCACTTCAAACACTCCTTTATTACTCTTCACTTTGATTATGGTTGAGAATTTTAAGCATAGATTCCTTTCTATCTCTTTGTGACATTTTTCATCTTAATTCTCTTCCATATACACTTGAATATAATGATCTCCATGAATACCAACATCGACATATTGTTGAAACTAATCTTTCTCTACTCCCTCACACCTCACTTTCACTCAGTGTTCGAATTATGCCTTTGCGACTATTGTATATATCATTAATTGTATACCCACTAACACTTGTTCTTACCTCTCCCTATGAATCCCTCTCAACCAAACTAAGCAAAAATTCATATCTTTAGTTATTTATTTTAATTACAGCTTTATCCATATTCAAGTCATGAACTCAAATCTTAGTCCCTCCCCCATGTGTTTGTTAGGTAATAAGTACATATCTCTATCTTGATCTTTCCACATCAAAGTCTACAAATCTCATCATGTAAATTTTATGGAATCTAGCTTTTCATTCAAATATATTCAAACTCATCTTTATCGTCCAAATTCATAAATACTCTCTAATTGATTTTTTCCTCCATCATATTTTCCTATTATGGTTTTTCCACTCACTACGTCTTCAATATCCTCCCCCTATGCTCATATCCATTTCACAATCCATCTCCATTTAATTTCTTACATCCTCGTCAACTGTATATCATCCAAAACTCTCCATCTCATAATTGAAACCTCATAATATGGTCAACTAGAGTAATTTGTCAATATTAGGAATATTCCACACAACCAATCCTCTTCCTCTTTAGTACTCTTTCTAGATCCTCTTCTTCTAAAACTACTCACTAATACTTATATTATGACCACTCATTCTAGAGACTATATATATAAACCCATTTAAAAACTGAATATTACTACTACCATCAACTCAAGCCATCAACCTGAATCGTACACCATGATCCAAGACCTCAAATATGTAAAATGGCATCATGTTATGCCTTAAAAGTATGAAGCTTTTGTGTGGAATAGAATATGGAAACTTATTCACCTGGTTCAACACAAAATGTTAACCGCAAATAGGTTTTTAGAATTAAACATTTACCTAATAGCTCTATTGACAGATACAAAGCACAACAAGTATTAAAGGGTTCCATCAACATTTTGGTGTTGACTATTATGAAATATTCAGTCTAGTTTTCAAACCTACCATAATTCACTTAATTCTCAATCTTGTTAGTCGTAGGCAGTCTCTTCCTCAACTTGACATCAACAGTGCCTTTTTTATAAAGGTCGTCTATCTGAAGACGTTTACATGCACAAACACTAAGGCTTCTTAAACATAATAATATCACATATGTCTATAAGTTATGTAAGGTTATTTATAGTCTCAAATAACTACCATAGGCTTGGTATCATGAGTTACAATAATTTCTTATAGTCTCTGGATTTTCCAACTCTTGTCTAGTCTTATCACTCTTTATCCTTAATAACATCGATAATGTAATCTTATCCTTTTATGCATGTTGATGACATAATTGTTACTGAATGTAATGTCATACAGTTTAACAGTTTCATGATCTTTTTGGTCCAAGATTTTCTATCAAATATCTTGGTAATTTGACCTAATTTTTTAGTGTTGAAATTACTATTTACTTCTTTCTGAACAGAAGTATATTACATATTTTCTTGCCCATACAAATATGATTTAGGCTATCAACTCTCTACATGCCACCAAGCCAACAATTAGAACTCTTTCTGAATTTGCAATGATAGAACCTTATAAATAGAGAACAATTATTAATAGTTTCTAATACTTGTGCCTCACTCACCCTAACATTGCATATATTGTTAATAAGTTACCTCAATTAATGCACTAACCCACTACTTACAATTTGAATGTTGCTAAGTGTTTTATTCACTGTCTTTTTAGTACAATTGATCGTGGTTTTGCTTTTACATTGAAAACTAAATCACAAGCTTTTCATAAAAAAGAGTCATTTTACTAAGATTTTTAATATTAATGCCTTTACTTTTTTGCAAAAATATAAGGTCCCATTCTCGGATTGCATCATCAAATATGTCTATATTTTCATGTCTTTTTAAATGTTGATTGGGCCATTAATAAGGATGGCTACACCTCTATAAATGCTTATATTATTTATCCAGGTCACAATATGATTAACACACAGTTGCAAAAAATATCATTTTACTCAAAGTCGATAACTATACCTCCAAAAATTAACACACAATTGCGCACTCCTTAACTAAAGTTAAATATCATTCTGGCATTGCCACATTAGTTAAGTTATGTTGGACTTGTTCTCTTCCATCTATACTTAGTTTTGTATTCTTGCTATTATGAGTATGCATTGAGACAATGTTAGAGCCACTCATCTATGTTCCAATCATAAATTTGATTCACGCGCGAAGCATGTTGTAGTTGATTATCATTTCATTAAGAATCAAGCATAAAGTGAAGCTTTACATGTCACTTACATGTCCTCAGATGATCAATTTTTTGATATCTTGACTAAGCCTCTTATGCACACTTGCTTTCAGTTTTTCAAGAGCAAGATTGAACTATACAAAAGTTTATCTTAAGGGTGCATATTAGAGGATATATTTATTAATTGGCTAAAGATTTAAATCGTACGCTAATATTTTCCAAAAAAACTTAAGTAAGATTGTCATTATATATTATATCATATTACATCTTAAAGTTTTCAAAATAGTAATAGTTAGGTCTTTATCACTTTAACAAATTTAGGTCTTTATCATTTTCTAATATTTTAGCTGTCAATTTAACTTATGTAGAATTACAATTAAACAAATTGGACCCACCAAATGCTAATATAATCTTTAAAATAATTTATTTAAATATTGGTCAAAGTTATTATTTTTCACTCAACGTTTCACAAATGTCTAGTTAACAATTTGATTATTTAATCATGTAATCATCTAGATAGTTTCCTATTTAATTTTGTAAATAAATCAAATTCACTCATAGATTTAAGTAACTATCTAAATTTAGATATTTGATTTTGATCACACAATTTCATCTTTATATATAAATATATTTAATAGAATCAAATTATTTTCAATCTTTACATAAACATTATGAGTTTTTTTAAAACTTAAAAAATTAATTGAGATAGATGAAAATGAAGAACAAACATCTAGAGAATAGAAATCACTCTCTTACATCAAATGAATACCAAAAAAGATATCGTTATGAAGGACCTACTTTCACTAAAATAAAGCAAGAATGACAACATTGCAATTATAAAAGAAAATTACCAATTAGACGACATTTTGTAATCCCCAACTGAAAGTTGAGCCTTCACATCTGACCCAATTAAGGATTGGGAGATTTAGGAACTTCCATAGAGATCGTCTCCTCTTTGTAAATTCGGGTTATCAAAGGTATAGAAACTTCACTTTGAATGCAAGCGTCTTCATCTTCTTACTTTAATCATTGTTTCATATTCGTTAGGCCTAGATTTTGTGTAACATCCCACCCCCGACGGGAAGTGTAGAATAGTAATTTGGAAAAGGGTGAGAGTGATAATACTTTTCAGGACTCAAAAGAATACTCCGTTAGGTTCACGGGAGTATGTCTACAGCATTCAAATAAAGAACAGAGGTCGGGATCAGTCCACGTCTGCATTAGTGTCGTCCTACTGTTATTCATAAAATTGTATTCTGCAAGCTCTGTAAATTAATACTTTGTATTTATAGCGGGCCCAATTTGGTTATGGATTGATATACATTAAATGGCTATTTTAAATTATTGTTGAATGTTTGTAATGACTGGAATGGTATACAAATTGACGCGGGCTCGATTGTCTACTGTTTTTCGAGCGTATGAATGTTTTCAAAAAATTTTGATACTGAGTTTACTGAGTGATATAGCATGCTACCCTCGCGGGGCACAGATTCAGATATCACCATCGATGTCGGGTTCGGGTCACGCGGGAGTGGGATGTTACAGGTACGCATTAATATTATTACCATTTCAAATTATTTTTAGAATTATTAATAAGCTCCTCAATTTTTATATAAATAAAATTTAGTCCCCTCAATATGATTAAAATTGAAAAATATTTCAAAGTTGTTTCAATAATTTTATTTATTAAAATCAACATAAAGACAATAAATATTTTATAAAAAAATTTTATGTTTGAAAATATTTAAACATATATTTATTTAATTTATCTCTTCAATTTCTCTTAACTTACTAATTTGATTTGGTATTTTGGTGTACTAACTGATATAATTTAAAATTTTCTATTACAAATCAGTATGATACAAAATAATTTTGTAACATTTTTTGAGAGATATGATCAACACCAATTATATGATGAAATTCATAACATCGCTCCTAGTTTTCTCTCTTATATTAACTAAAAAATAAAACAAGTAATTCGGTGAAAGTTATCTATATTGTCTCAATACTAATATGTCATAATATTGAATATCATTTTAAAACTAAAATTTAAAATTATAAGATAGTTTTAAATTTTTATATAATCAAAACTTCAATACTCTATTATGATTTAAATTAAAAAATTCAAGTTTTAACTTAATAGTTCAATTTATTAAAATTGATATAAGATATTTGTTTATTAAATAATAAATTTTAACTAAAAAATTGAATATGTTAAAATTATTGGAAGTTATTGTCTTTCAAATTTATACAACTTTTATCTAACTTCGATCTATGTACAAACAAAATTTTACGAGACATACCGATGTAAATGTCTTGTACATTTTAACTTATTTCAGTATTATATGTTGTATGATGCAACAATGAGTATATATCTCAAGGTAAAAGAGATAATTGAACTTAATTATCTTTAAGAAAAACACAAACTTTGTAAAACTGTTATATTTTAATCCTAAATTTATGAAATCTTAAACATTCATTCAAATTTTGTCATAAAAAGTAAACCTCATGGTTTTAAATAATTTTTACGTTACAAAGTTACCCCGTCCGTGATGGAGGACCAGCCAAGTTATCCATCCAAGATATTGAAGCTATGGGCCTTGGTGAAGAAAAAGAAGCTACTGTTGATTAAGCAATTGAAGAAGAAATTGGGTTGACTTGTTTTCTTACATTTCAGGACGCATTGAAGCCATTTGGTGACTATAAGGCTTGGATTTGTGCGGAGCACTTTGATGCAGAATTAGAAGCCTAAAATGTCGCCCAAGAAGGATGAGACGGCTGGCCAAAGTGAACTCATTTTATCTTTGGTCAGGAATTATTAATTTGGTTTAAATTTACTGATTTTTGTCTGATTTTGCAAACTTTACTACTTATTTTCACCTATGCTATTTTCTTGTTTTACTATTGTCATTTTAATTCTGAGTTTGTGACTTTAATTATGTGGTTTCAAAGACTTAATTAGTTGTTCTTTAGTGTGTTAAATTCGACTATTATAAGGAATAAGAGAAGTCAACATGTGACTATCTTCATTCTCAGCATTTTCCTTATTTAAGCTAGTTTGTTTCCATTTGGATGAAAAAAAATAGAAAAGTAAATGAATTTTTTTTGAGATTTTCTCTGATTTCACAGATCAAGCTCTGTAGGGTTTGATTTATAGTTTTCCAAAAATAATCACTAGGTTTGTTTGTTTGCCAAAAATATTCAATTTGTTCTTGTGTTATGCAATTTCCAGATTCTATCCAAGTTACAGTCACGATTTCCAGTTTATTGTTTCATCTATTCATCGAATTGGAAAACTTCCAATACCAAGTTTGTCCTTCACATCCTGACTTACAAATCTCCAGTTAAAGATTTTACCTAGTTCGAATCCCATCCTGATAAAAAACACCCATTTTCTCAACCGTTCTCATTATATCGTCCAGTCCAAATTCCAGTCACGAAATCCCGTTTATCTTTTCACCTATTCTCCAAACCAAAAAACTTTCAAAAACAAGTTTGTTCTACACATCTAGATCTACAATTCACTTGTTAACCATTTTACCTAGTTCGAATTCCAGCCTAACCAAAAATGCCAATTTTCTTGGCCATCTTCATTCTATCGTCCAGTCAGACATGTTACTAGAAAACTTTCCATAACTTTTCAAACACTCACCTGATTGAGTCGAACCTTGAGACAAATTTGTAGTTCACAAAAAGTTCTACAAACTGTTTCATTCATCAAAACCAAATTCCCAGCCAATAACCTAGAAAACGTCTTTCAAACACCTAGTTCTCAATTCTCCCGATAAAACTCAAAATTTTCCACACATCTCCCACGACCACCAGACCAGTTCCATTCATGTTTAGCTTGAGATCTCCATCATTTTGGTATCAGAGCCCTAGGTTGTTTGACACTTAGCCATATCAGGACCGATGCAAAACGATTTGGAGAAATTGTTTGCAAAAATCGATCAAATGAGCCTTCAAATGGAGAAGTTTGAAGCTACACGCTTGGAGTTTGAGGCTATGAAGGCTAGAAAGACTATTTTTGCTACTATGGGCACCTATGAAGCCCCTGGAAATAATTCCCAAACTAACGAGTCCGTGGAAGATGAATTCAATGATGAGGTAAACTCAATTTAACTCTTCTGGTCATGATGTTTTACGTTTAGGAGGAGCTGGTACAAGAGAGAGAGGGAGAGACCCTTATCATATAGGTCGTATGACTGCTGTTAGAAATGTTGTTGAACCTCGAAATGATAGAGATGATATGTTTAATTTTAAGGTTGAAGTGCCTAAATTTGTTGGGAAAATTGATGCCGATGTTTTTCAAGAGTGGTTGTATACGGTTGGATGAATTTTTGATTTTAAAGAAGTAGCTGAGGATAAGAAAGTGAAGATTGTAGCTATGAAGTTCAAAGGGTACGCTGCCCTATGGTGGGATAATTTGTAGAATAGGAGGGTTAGAGAAGGGAACCCTCAAATTGATAATTAGAATTGAATGAAGATTGAATTAGAAGAAACTTTTTTGCCTCCGCAATATAGGCAGAAAATGTTAGGAAAAAATGTTTTGTTTGACTAAAGAGGGCAAGCCAGTAGAGGAGTACATTATGGAATTTGAGCAGTATATTTTAAAGTGTGGCTGGGAGGAAACTGAAGAAGTGATCATTATAAGGTTTATCAAAGGTCTTGACATCGATTTACAAGATATGGTAAATCTTTATCCTGTTGACACTTTTGCTGAATTGAAGAAGCTTTCTCTTATATGTGAGAATAGCCTTAAACACCAAAAAGCTAAGAAACCATTAGCCAAACCTAGCCCAACTTTCAACCAAAACGCTAGCCCGTTTCAATCCAACTTTAAGCCAAAATTTCAACCACCTCAAAACTCACCACAAAGAATAATTCCACCACCAAAGCAAAGTCATTCACCTTCACCTTACACTCCAAAAGTTCCATACATGCCCAACAATTCACAAAGTATTAAAACCAAGATTAGATTTTTTAAATGACAAGGCTATGGACATTTTCAATCGGAGTATCCAAATAGGAAAGTTATGACTTTAAAAGAAATGGAAGAAATTCACAATAAACTTGAATTGCCATCATTTATGCCTTTAGATGTTGAAGATTATGTGAAGCCGAAGCCGATAATTCCTGATGTGGTGCAAAGTTTGATTGAAGAGTTTCTTAGAGTTTTTCCAAAAGAACTTCCAAAGGGGCTACCTCCTATAAGAAGCATTCAACATGAAATCAACTTTGTACCAGGTTCTATTATTCTACAAAAATAGTCTTATAGGATGAGTCCTAAAGAAGGAGAGGAGTTGCAAAAGATTATAGAGGAGCTGCCGGAGAGGAATTTCATTTGGCCATTAACTAGTCCATGTGTTGTGCCCGCTTTTGTGGTTCCAAAGAAAAATGGGAAGTAGAAAATGGTGATTGATTTAAAAGTAGTGAATAAAATTACAGTCAAGTATAGGCATCCAATTCCTAGACTTGATGACATGCTTGATTATCTTCATGGAACAACCATCTTTACTATACTTGATCCTGCCAATGGATTTCATCAAATCCGAATGAGAGGAGGAGATGAGTGGAAAACAACTTTCAAAATAAGAGAGGGATTGTATGAGTGGTTAGTCATGCCAATGGGACTTTCAAATTTACCATCAACTTTCATGAGGTTGATGAATGAGGTACTTAAACCTTTCCTTCACAAATTTGTTAAAGTCTATTTTGATGACATTATGATTTTTTTTTGCAAATCTTTAGAAGAACATGTCATGCATTTGATAATGGTTTCTGAGGTTTTAGATAATGAGTCTTTGTATGCTAATGTTGAAAAATGCCATTTTTGTGATCCATCTCTAACATTCCTAGGATTCGTCATTAGCCATGAAGGAGTTTGTAACACCCAAATACCCCCTGGGAGGATACATGGATGCCACCCAAGACAGTACAAACAATCACACTTATTTATTTTATTTAGTAACTCAAACCCACACACAATATGACATATCGTAATCGCAAAACAAAATTCCCAAAGAATATTTACAGGCCCAAATAAATTATACAAAATACATTTTTGAC
>JANKOE010000206.1:79801180-79815011 GCA_026284465.1 Erythroxylum citrifolium | reverse complement strand
ATGTGAGAGAAATTAAAGGGTAATTTTGGAAGTAAAATTATAAATATGCATAAAAAGTTGCAAACGACACTTATTTTAAATAATTAAAATTCTTCTAAAAAGACACTTATTATGAATCAGAGGGAGTATAGGATAAGTTTTCTCGATCATGATTCTCTACTTGTAAGAAGAAATAGGAGAACTTAAAGGCTCCTCATTTAAGGTTTTCTCTAATCATGATTCTTTATCAAGGCTAACAAGGGACTTCTCTTCACAGTTAATGGGTGCTAAAGAAAGTTCCAATAATGCTCAATTCACTAAAAGATTCTTCGATGAACCTTTCTCTCAAGATACTAAAGAGTTACTATTTGCTCCTTTTACTAGTATGGAAGTCAAAGAAGTCTTATTTGGCTTACACCCTTCTAAATCTTTAGGACTTGATGGGTTTACTGTAGAGTTTTTCCAACAAAACTGAGAGATAGCAACTTGTTCACAAATGTTGTTCTAGAGTGCCTATCCCCTTGGAAGATGTTGAAGGAGATTAACTATACATATATATGTCGTGTTCTTAAAAAGTTGAATCCAGCTTCATTGGTATACTACAAACCTATCTTATGTTGCAACATTATCTATAAGGTAATTGCTAATCTCCTTGCCAACATGTTGAAAACAACCTTAAAGACAGTGGTAAACTCATCTCAAGGCGCATTTGTACAAAGAAGGTCTGTCGGGGATAATATTCTTCTTATGCAGGAGATATTGAAAGATTATAACTCTGGGAAAAACATTAAAGGTTGTTGTTGGAAGATCGACTTCTTTAAAGCATTCGATATTGTGAATTGGCACTTCATATAAATTTGCTTGAAAGCTCTTGAATTGCCTACTAAATTCATTGAATGAATTATGATGTGCTTAAAATCTACTTCAGTTAGTATACTTGTAAATTGGATTCCTAATAAGCCTTTTATCTTGTGCTAGAGGAATAAGATAAGGAGATCCTCTTTCTCCTTATCTATTCACTGTAGTTATGGAAGGTCTCTCTCGACTTATCTACAAGATCATTAGTTCTAATGGCAAATTTCACTATCATCACAAATGTAGTGTTTACAAACTCACCTATTTAATTTTGCAGATGACTTTATTCTTATTTCAGGAGCTGAAACTCATTCAATGATGCTGTTAAAGGAACTTCTTACACTATTTTCTAGATGGTCAGGATTGAAAGTGAACATAGAGATAAGCTGAAGCAGCTTGTATTGCTCCAAAGCTGGGAGGAATGCTGATGAACTTTCCAGGATAACTGAGCTACCAATTCAAGCTCTTCCTCTTGGAGTCGCAATTTCGTATGCAAAGCCCAAGTATTTTGATTGTATCTCACTTATTGAAAGGATCAAAGCCAGAATCAATGCTTGACATGGATTCTTGTCACTTGTTGCAAGGGTCACTTTGATAGTTTTAGTACTTAGAAATCTTTATGTCATTGGATCTCTCGTATCATTCTTTATAAGAAAGTAATCAAGGAGATCAAGTGATTCATAAAAGCTTTCTTATGGTCTAGGAATTTTGGCAATTTTAAGAAAGCAAAAGTCAAATGGATTGAAGCGACTATTCCTAAAAAATAAGGAGGACTGGAGATCATTCCTATTACTGTAATGCAAAAAGTACTCTTGGGCAAAAGAATTTGGAGGCTATTCAAAGACAAAAATGCAATTTGGTTAAAATGGCTAAATGAAACATATCTAAGGAATGAAAGCTTCTGGAACTTATCAATCTCTGGAGAAAACTCTTGGTTTTTCCTTCACATGTTGATATTGAGATGGGTTGTGTACCTTTGGATTAAGCATGGGCTAGGAAATGGAGATGACATATGGGTGTGGTTCGATAATTGGACTGAACATAGTCCATTTATACTTAGTACTTCCACTCAACACTAAAGCTTCCTTACTGATGAACCAAAAAATAAGGGTAGGTAACTTAGGAGGCTTCAACCTCTTGAAGGAATAACTCCCCCTAATCACTCGTAGGCACAGGTAGGACTTGGTTTCATGGAAACTTGACTCTTCCGAAGTCTTTACCAACAAATCTTGCTATAAGGCATTGCTAGCTGAGACAGAGAATATATCGTGGTTTAACCTATTATGGAAGCACTCACTAAATCACAAGGCCTCAATATTTACTTGCTTGGTTATTAATAATAAGATTCGTGCTAAAAATATATGGCAGAGAAGATGAAGAAGATAGGAAACATTTATTATTCTAATGTAGATACTCAAGAGTTTTTTGGAGCATAATTTTACATTTGCTAACTGATTAATGCTCTTCTTACAATTGGCTATCTACTATTAACTAGATCACCTGGATCGCCAATCAAAAGTTGCAGGATGAAGCTATGCATATGACTTCTTTTTACTATAACTATTTACTTCCTATGAAGAGAAAGAAACAAGAGGATTTGTAAGGGTGAGGAAGTAAGCTAGCAACAATTAGCTGAAGATATTATCAATCGGATCAGAGTAATTATGATAGCTAAAATTGATCAACATACACTATTTATAGAAGTGAAAACTAGAAAAAAATTTGTAACTTTTGATATTTTTCACGCGTTCTTGTAATATGTACTATGTAGTGAACTTATTGTAATGTTGAGCTAACTTTGTTATAGTTAATAATATTCTTTATTAAATTTTCAAAAAAAAAAAGACAAGTTGATCTATTTTTTAATGTTCTTTCTAAATATTTCATACACAATTAATCATATGTTATATTGACATATCTCCACGTAGATGGATCTAATGCACTTGATATTACTTCTTTGAAATCTTTCAAAATTTTAAAAGTATAAACAAATTCATCATACAAAAATTGACTCTAATGCATTTCAAAAAAAATTTCAAAAGTGAATGTTTAATTAAATTTTCCCTTTCAAATTTAAAATAGGATTAATTACAAAAAAACTTAAATTTTGGTCAATTTTTTAATTATAATTCGAACTTTAAAAAGTAGTGATAAAATGACTAAATTTTTAAAAATTTTCAATTCTAACTCAATGTTAGACTCACCGTTGTCTTTATTGACATGATATATTAATTAGACATGTCAACATAATTGACAAAAATGAGTATGATTATTGAAACTACTTCGTTTCATAATAACACATAAAAAAGCGAGAGAGGGGTTTCAAGATCCACATCGGTGGCTTGTTAATGGCGATCCTATCCAAGCGAGAAGAGTGAGAGAGTTTCATAGACTAAATGTAGTGGATAATATAAAAAAATAAAAAAGACATTAAGCAATAAATAATTCATACATTATCATATTTTAGAAAAAAGTTTATTCTAATAATTCTGATACTGTATCCAACAATTCATAAAATATTATTGATAAAACATAAATGATAAGTTCTTAAAGTATTTTTTTGTTAATTTTTAGAATAATTACAATTGTCTTTAAATTATATTTATAATCATCGGATCCGAATCAATTTTCGAAATCCTAAATTTTCAGGACATTAAGGTCCGTAAAATATTCGGAAGCACGGTGGTATAAAAAGTTAAACCCCAACGCCTTAAACCTATCTTGTATTTGCCCAAAGATGTCCTCCGGTATTCTCGCTCTGTCCGCTTCCCTTCCCTCTCTTAAGCTCTCTCTGTCTCTCTTCTGTTGACTAACATTCTCCGCGACACACCGTCGTCTTCTGAGCAGCAATATTATTAGGTGAATGTAGGATATGACAGGACCTGCCATGGTGCTGTTGGAAGACCCCGGTAGCAAAGGCAAAGCTTGTGTGGGGGAATTTGAGGTCATTGAGAAGAAATCAAAGAAACGGAAAAGGTATTCGACTAGTGTTGGCGAAGACAATTCTAGCCCTACTGCACTCGAACGGCATCGCAAAAGAGTGCTCTTGTGTTTATCGAGGCCGTCTTATGTTCTTAGATTAGGTTCTAACAATTTACGTTTGGAGAATCGGAGAGTACTGCGTCATCTATTGCGGAAGCTGGTGAGGCAACATGATTGGGTTGAAGCAAGTGGGGTTTTAAGCTTGGTCTTGCAAGGGACACGTAAGGACAGTTGCCCTATAGCTACTAGATTCAAGTATTGGGTATGGTTTTTTTTTTTTTCAGAGTTTTGTGCTGTATCCTTGTGTAATCTGTAACTTATGCGACTAATGCGCATTTAACGCAATATTTTAGGCCTCGATGGAGATTCTCAACCGTATAGGTAGTGACCGTGGAAATTCAACGCGAGTTGTTGATAACTTATTTGATACTTGGATGATGAGGATTGGTATCAACTTGGTAAATAAAAGACGAAGAAGAAGTGGGCACGCCAACGAGGTATTGTCTTTTGAATGCTTTATGGTCAGACAAATATTATGCTCTTCGCGCGTAAATTTTGTCATCCTGAAACATTGCTTGTTACATGTTTGTGGGATTTTGTTGATGAAATAAACTTGTTTTTGCGCAGCATGGTTTTGTGGTTCGCTTGGAGTCGATCCTGTTCCACCTTATGCAAGGGGATGTTGAGGGTGAACGGCACAATGCTAGAAGGTACGTACTATTTGTTACCGATGATTTATTATTCGCATAGATGCAAGATAAATATGGAATTCCTAGCCTTATCAGACATTCTCCTCATATATTGATGATTTTGCAATGGAGCATTCTACAATGTACATTGTTCTAGCTGACGGTTACATGGATGAGTTTCAGTGTCTTGGTTTATATGACTGGTGAATCTGTTTACTTTTATTTATTAAATCTTTTCTGATAAAAAAGTCAGTCTGACCATGCGATAGGGGCCAAATATTTGGGTCCTCATGTGGTGTATTCAAGTTTTTTCCATTATTCATTTAGTGTTGGTATCCTATTTTCTTGAATTATTTGCGTTATAAGTTAAGAAATTGGGACTTGTTTTTTTTTTTCCTGGATTATTCTTTTTTGTAGTTCTAAAATAGCTTAAACAGGTTTTGACTCATTCATTAGCTTATTACTACATTCACAGTTGCAAAGAAATTAGGGTGGCTTCTCTGTTAGTTAATATTAGTGTCATATTATCCTCCAAGCCTTTGGATTAGCGATGTCAACCGCCCTCCTCCAATGTGCAAGACTCAAGTTCAAGTCTCGTTACTTGCCAAAAGTAAACATCAGTGTCATTACTAAGAAGATTTGGTTTGTGGCTCTGCATTAGAAATTTATGCGAGTGCAGTATGTGGAGGGATCTATTTCGAAGCCAATATGATGTTTGTTACTGATCCTCTGCTCTAATATCTGTCTTAATCAGTGTTCAGAACAAATCCTTGATCTGCTTTTGTGGCCAAAGAATGGCATCAACTAATATAGATAATGCTGTTTCCAGAGATATTTGGCAAGTCTAGGTATTGTTGAGGCAGAGGAAAATGAAAAGGGAAATCCCTGTTTGCTGGATCCATCTTGTGTCCATCTTGATCCCGTTGCTTTCCATCAATGATAGATTCCATACATTATTCATCTGATAGGAGGATTGCGTGTGTTTCATGGTTGATATGTTGATTATGATTTGTTAAACTATTTTACAGAGGTTCTTTTTATAGCAATCTGTTTAGTTATAAGAGTATACAAAGTTAAAAATATCGGTCTAGGAAAGATCATCAGGTTTTTTGTTTTTCACAAGTACTGTTTAATATGCATTTATAAACTCATAATATTGTCATTCAGAATATCATGATTGCTTAACCTTATTATAAACTTTTTTTGTGTTTTCATTAGCTTAATGTAGGAGCATGAATTTGAGGGTCATCCTTTGTTCAATATGATCATTGGCTTAATATTCTACGAGCTCTGGTATTCTAGCCTCCCAGAAGACTTGCGGTGGAACAATTTTCACCAAGTTCATTCAGACTTGTCACCTAATTTTTCACAATCAGATTTGCCTAGATTCACTTATGAAGTCAGAGATTCTGAGGAGCATAATGTAGTTTTGACTGATGATTCCTATACTCAATTTCAATATGAATCAGAGACCTCCATTATGAATAACAAAAAGAAGCATTTCTTAATGCTGATAATCACTTCCACAGAGAATTGATTCCAGTTGATGCTGCAGTTAACCTTCAGGCACGAAATCACCCACAAGAAGCCCAACCACAAGGATTTTATGCTAATTCTGTTGGAAATGAGCCATCAGTTGAGAGTGACTGTGGTTTCATACGTTCAGTTGACAATTTGTCCGCTGTTAGTAAGTTCTATGTTCTTTACATTGTGTTTCCATTCTTGTTCTACTTACTTGCATATAAGAAATTATGTTAACCATTAGTATATATATGAATGCTGAAATTTTGTTTGCTTTTTCCCAAGAGAACATCAAGCCATGGTTACTGCCCATACGTAGAGGGAATTGGGATTTGTGTCGAGCAATTCAGGATGAAGAATTTAAGAATGCTGTGAAGTATTTACAAGTTGCTGCTAATGCGACCCCTCCAGTGTTTGCAGCTTTGATTCCATTGATACAGGTTCATGGGTTTCTAATACTTTGTTTTGGGATTCCTAACGCAGCAGATGCTGCTTTTATATAATTTTTTGATAATCTTTTAACTTTTAGCTTTTTTTTTAATACCGATTCATATATATTTACTTGTGTCCATATGATTTATAATTTCATGTATTTAGGACCTATTTCTGTACATTTTTGTCCTCTAAATTTGTTCTGTCAATTTTGCGCCAGTTATTGCTGATTGGAGGTAGAGAAAAGGAGGCTCTGCATGAACTGGAAAAGCACGGTGGCAATTCATGTTTTCCTCTTCCTTTTAGGTATTGGTTTATTTGCCAAGTTATAGCTTTTTGTGTCTGAAAGAGAAAATTGTGGAAATAATTCCCATGTATCTCACATTTTGTTTTATTAAGTGTGTTATTTTCTCCAAACTGTGTATTTAAAGTGCATGAAACATCAATTTGTTATTCCATTTGTGCTAATTTTCTGGTTGTCACACTCCTTTGCTCAAGCTGTAGCTTTTACTGCAGCGCATCCTAGTTTTGTTCCATGAACAGATGCACTAACAGATACATTCTGCAGGTTGAGGGCTCATATTTTGGAGTGTGTTGATCCTAATAACTTTGATGCACTAGCAACATGTTATGAGGCCATCTTAAAAAGTGATCCTACATGCAGTCAATCATTGGCAAGGCTTGTCAGCTTTCATCAAGATGGTAAGTTTTCTGCTCATTTGGAGTAGTGTTCCTTTTTCCTTTTTCTGTCAACTTTTTCTTTTGTTGTTTAATATTATAGCTATATTTTGGCTTCATTAGATCTTGCAAGACTAGTCTGTATAGAATTTTCCATACAGATTACTCTCTGTACGGGTAAAAATGTGTCTATCAATCATGAAGCTTGTGGTCTATGTATGCAGTCTAGGCCTTTGAACAATTTGTTCAAACTGTAGTAAACTTTGCTAAGTTCCGAAATTTCCAATTACCAAGGAAGTCATTATTCCAAAAATTCCACAACTCTTCTTGCTGTTAAAGTCCGTGGTTTGTCCTTTAGGTAATTGAATTGCCGTTTTGTACTTAAGGTGGAACTTTCTGATTTTATTCTGTCCAAACCCATGTTGTACCTACACAATGTTTGTTATATTGTTTTGATTGATAAGGAATCTTAGTTTCTTGTGATTTTATGGTTGTAGTCGTGGATGAAGTCTCTTGAGTTTCTGGGAACGGAATTAAGTTTTCATGTCTAGAAATCTTGAACTCATTGCAAGAGTGGGCATTAGTCTTGTATCTGTAACTGGATTTGTGAGAATATTGATCATCATATCTCTCGTCGTTTTATTGTTCAATTAAGCAGGTTATTATGGTGCTGGAAGCCTATTAAATATGATAGCTTTGCATTTGGATGCTGTTTTCACCGAGTACAATACATGGAGAGAATTTGCTTTATGCTTTCTTAAAATCTATCAATCTGAAGAGGACAGAATGTCAATATGTCTGCAAGGAAATGGTTCTGAACAACAGGAAAAATACTCTGTTCGTTACAATAGGTTACCAAAATTTCTTACCCATGGGAAGTCAGGAAAAGCTTGGAGATTACGATGTAGATGGTGGTTGAAACGTCACTTCAACAGGACAACTTTTACATCTGAAGTTGCTGCAGGTATGTTCATTTTCTATTAGCATATGTGTCTACTTAGTCAAACACAAAAACTGGGGTATACCTGGTCGCTTGCACATAGATATATGCCACAAGTGCACCGGATTTTCTATCTAAGATGCGGCATACTGCTTTTTTGTCAAAGCATGTTGGGGAATGGAGCCTTCTTGCCATTGGTTTGGACTTGTATTTGATAGAATGTCTGTGATTGTCAGTTGCACTATTGGTTAAACCTGGTACTATTTATCTTGAAGTGATGGTGTGATACTAATAAGTTTTTGGCAATTAGATCGCTCAGAAATTTATTTATCTGATGGCTGAAAATCTCATGGCAACAAAAACTGAGTGCACACGGATATTGCTTTTAATTAGCGTGCCAACTTTAATGAAAGCTTGTTTGAGTGTATAAATTTCTTCCATTCTTATATGCAACAGGGAAATTGGAGCTCCTCACTTATAAAGCAGCATGTGCTTGCCATTTGTATTCTCAAGATTCAGAATATGTATTGAAGGCGTACAAATGTTTACAGCAGGAAAATAATAAGGATTTGGTTGTGTTCTTGAAAACACACATGCAGAATTCTATGGGTTTGCATTCATATTTCCTACAAAGAACTAAATAGTTAACGGGTTCCCTAATTTTTGTTTCTTCTTTCCACGTGCCAATTTCGATCCAAATTGTTTCATTCCATCTGTTTTGTTCGGCAATTTGCTCTTCATTTTAGGTTAATTCTTTCCTTCAAGGTAAAAGAAAAGGGGAGTAGGATTTTATATTTACGTATGCCCACTTACACATAAATGAATGGACAATGTATTCAACTCAAATAGCTTCCTTAACAATAGCCCTGTTCGGTAATTAACTGATTGCATTAGTTGTTAGCTGAGAGATGATTTTATTAGTTGATTTGATCAGCGGATTGTATTAGCTGTTTGTTTAAGATGTTTAGTAAAATTAGTTGTTTAGTATTAGCTGTTTATGTATAAAATGACTTATGAAGATATGACTTTAAAAAAAAATATAAGGGTACGAATATTATATATCTTAATATTTCGTTAAATATTCTTAGTAAATAATAATAAATTATTTAATAAATTAATAAATTAGAGTTAAATTTTTAATCTAATCAAGATTTAATATATTTTTGTCTATGATTTATAACTTTTTGAATTATTAAAATAAATAACAAAAGTTAAAATGTTTAAATTAATAAAACATGTAAAATAAATTTTACAAATTAATTATTAGATGATGAATAGGGGGGAGTTTGACTCTGGGATGGAAAGCAATAAGCCTACGTAACTTCTGAAACAAGTTGCTGCTGGCTGCAATATGGCACATAAAATAAGGATTAAGGAAGGGTACAATTGTCAGCCAAACAAATATTTAACAGCTGTTAATCAGTAAAATTTGCTAATGCTCGGTTTTCATTAGCGCACTTAAGCGAGACTTGTCCAAGTCTAAGCATGATTAAAGTTATAATGACCGGAGCAGGGGCTTTTAGACACAAATGCGAAATATGATTAGACCAACTTAATATTAAAACAATCAAGTGAAACACGAGGACATTAAAAGTGACAGAATAAAATGATTATACTCAAATACTAATCTAATAATATATGCTATTTAACTTCAAACATATACACTAATTTTATAGACATTTTAATGCTCTTAAACATCTTGATATTATTTATATTAATATTATAATAATAAAAAAACAATTTGTCCTTATAAAAAAATAAAAAGTAAAAGTAATTGTAATTTAAGAAATAAAATACTCGTATACTCATCAAAAATACAATTAAAAGAAATTATATGCGATAAAATAGTTCTAAAAAATTGTTAATTGTAAAATTAAGTTTGAATCTATTTGACTTAACCCAAACGGTTCGAATTTGTTTAATAAAATGATATTATTTTGACAATTTTAATTAATTATACTAAAATAACATCATTTAATCTCTATACGAGTTTATCCACATTTTGCATTAAACTCTAATCACGAAAAAAGAGTTGGGGTAGGCCTAACCTAACTCATTACAATCTCTAATTATAAAGATGAGACCTTAACTAATAACAATTAGTTAGAATAACCCCCAAGGCAACAAGTGAGTTGATAAGGGATTCTTCTAGCTTAGTGATATCATGGGTTTGAACCTTCCTCATGTATGCAGCTATTTAAAATTTGATACTAGAGTTTTACCTCCCGCAAGAGACCTACTCAGTTCGAGCGAGAATTAGTCTTAATGTAAATGATTTAAAAGTACCTCCTCATAATTAAGACCTGCCTAGAATACAGGCGGTTAAAAAAAGAATGAGTTAGAATGATGGTCCCCTGATTACTAAACATTCAAAGTATTTTTGAAAATTTTGAATGATGATAAATAGAGAGTTTTTTAAAAAAATTAATATTATTTATTACGAGAGTAGAAAGTTAGAGTTTCAAAATCTCACGTGAACCAGCGTGTCTTCTGCACGCCTAACGTATGAATGAAAGCTTACTTATCTTTCATTTATCCAAAATGTATTAAATACACGAACAGAGCCAGCCGACCCGGTCCGACCTCCAATAGAAACGAAAGGACAGAGAGCGAAGAAGAGGACTACTACTAGGAGACAGAGTGAAGACTAACTAAGCGCGGCCAAAGAAATGGCGGCTTACAGAGCTGACGAAGATTATGACTATCTATTCAAACTTGTACTGATTGGAGACTCCGGTGTTGGCAAATCTAATCTCTTGTCTCGTTTTGCTCGCAATGAGTTCAGTCTTGAATCCAAGTCCACCATTGGCGTCGAATTCGCCACTCGCAGTATTCACGTCCAGGATAAGGTTATCAAGGCCCAGATTTGGGATACTGCCGGCCAAGAGAGGTATCGCGTTTTTACTGATGGGTTTGAATCCAAATCAGGGAAAAGTGATTGCTTTTTGAGAATTTCCCATTTATTCACATTGTTCAAGAGGGTTTCTTTATTTAATGCTGTTATTTCCTTGGATACTTTGTTTGCTGTTTTTTGTGGAAGTGCAAGTTCCTGAGTTTCTTAGTTACCTAAGAAGCGCTATAATAGAATGATGTGAGATCTGAGGAGCTGACTGATTGTTAATTGCAGTTATTATTATCGTTTTTAGGATTTTGCATTTTCTTTTCTTTTTCTTTCTTGTTGAGAAGTTCAATCTGGACTTAGACGAAGCCTCTTGAAGCAGGGCAGTATGGAAAGTGGGGGATAAGATAGATCGTGCAAGATCTACCTTCCACTTAATAATTCATATGTTTTTCTAATTCTTTATAACTAAGTGATAAATGTTGAGGGGATAAAAACCAAGTCTTTAGCTGCTGTCGCAAACATATGGATTGATATTGCTTAAGATTCCCCCAATGGATGCAAGAAGATGCTGAATTTAATGATTCCAGAATAGCCGTTTATACGGAAAGAAGCGCAGGAGTGACATATTTTTCTCATTGCTACTGAGGAAGTGATGATATCTCTGTTCTCATATCACTGCCGTAGAATTTGTTTCCTAGATCTGTTTGTGCTTCTTGAATCTGGTATTAGAATTTTGGCTTAGGCATCCTAAATTCACTAAAATGGGAAAAAGCGGCACCAGTGATCATCATATGGTGAGGGGCTTGTAGATCTTATATGCTCAGGTTGGTTATCTGTATGATCAAGCTGGCCTGTTACATATGGAATAGCCTTTTGAGTATAACTTAAAATACTTGTTTCAGAATGAGGAGTGCCCTTAATAAGTAGTATAGCAGTATAATCTCAGTAAACCAGGTATATGCAATTGTTTGGTTGGTTGCACTCATATTTATGTCAATTCCCCGTTTTCCTATTGTTTATCTATATAGAAACTATTTTTCTCAAATTTTCAATATTCTGAATTGCCATGGACAGAATGGTTTCTAGTTTACTGCTTATAATGTTATTTCACTAATCTTTTATGTTGACGTAATTAAAGGAATAAGAGAAACAAATTTAGCTAGTTATTGGATTTCGTTGCTTGTGAAAATTTTGGTTTCTTATATTGGTTATTGGCACTATGTATCTCTTGCTTCTTTTTGAAGATATCGTGCAATCACAAGTGCGTACTACCGAGGAGCTGTTGGTGCATTGCTTGTATATGATGTCACTAGACATGTTACATTTGAGAATGTTGAGAGATGGTTGAAGGAGCTAAGGGATCACACAGATGCTAATGTTGTGATAATGCTTGTGGGTAACAAGGCAGATCTACGACATCTGCGAGCAGTTTCGACTGAAGATGCCATGGCCTTTGCAGAGAAGGAAAAAACATTCTTTATGGAGACTTCTGCCCTTGAGGCCTTGAACGTTGAGAATGCTTTCACTGAAGTGCTAACTCAAATATATCAAGTTGTCAGCCGCAAAGCCCTGGAAGTGGGAGATGATCCGGCTGCTTTGCCTAAAGGACAGACGATCAATATGAAGGATGATGTCTCTGCAATTAAGAAAGCTGGTTGCTGTTCTTCATAATAACCTTTGTCATACACCTTATCTGGACTCAAAATTTTCCAGTTGCACGACCCCCTGCATCTAACTGTTCATTTGGTGGTGTGTTGAAAAGCTCTATGCAATTGGTCGCAGCCAAAAGGATGTATGCACTTTTAGATTTTTTTTCCTTCTATCCACTTGAAGCCACTTTTTCATGTTTAAAGGGTGATCCTTTTGTTTTTTTTTTTCATCTTTTATTTCATTTAACTTCTGTATTCAACGTTTCTTAAGCAAGACAGCTTTTGGAGAAAACCTTCCTTGTTTTGTGTGTATCCTATCGAATCGTCTGATAGAAATTTATTAGAATCTTACTTAGTCCTGGTGTCTGTGAACTCTATAATATCAGAGGTTATTATCTTTTGGACCTACCTGTAGCTGTTTGATTAAATTGAAAGATGACATCATACTTCTTCTGATCAGGGTATTGATGAGGTTATCATATCACAGCTACAACATGCTTAAAACTACTTTCTCATTTCTCCATGCTCTCCCATCCCATCGAAGTTTTTAATGGAAGCTAATTCAACTTAAGTTTTTAATAGAAACATAATCTAATTCAACGTGAGCTTTTAGGTTGTATTTGTTAGATACATTGAAGTGAAGGGTTCAAATTATTTTGTGCTTTCTTTGGACGGCCATACTAAATTAGCTTAAATACTAAAGACTATTTGACATCAGCTTAAATGATAACCTTTTCTCCTTAATTTATATTGCTATTCAATGTTTATTTTTTCGTATTAAGTTGTCTTAAGGGTAAGCATATAAAATTAAGGGGGCGTTTGGTTTGAGCACGGGTTTGAGTATGGGTATGGGTATAATAGCAGAAGGGAATGAGAATGGGAATGGGTATAAAAAATGATGTTTGGTTTGTAACTTGGGTTTCTGTATTAATACCAATAATGTTGTTTGGTTTGTTACATTAATGGGAATGAAAGATAATATAATACCATTTTTTAATATCATATTTAAAATAAAATATAAAGCATAAAACAACATCAAGTATTAAAACAACATAAAGCATCAAAACATAAAGCAAGATTTCTCATATAATCTAAATCATAAAGTATCAAAACAACATCAAAATAAACTTAAAACATAAAGCATCAAAACATAAAGCAAAATTTTTCATAGTACCTAAAACATAAAACATCAAAACAACATCAAAATAAACTTAAGACATAAAGCCTTCGCATGTCAACGGGAAGGCTGAGGAACACATCAATC